>CAUYLG010034924.1:0-37591 GCA_963573385.1 Cacajao melanocephalus | reverse complement strand
CGTGTGGCTCCTCCGCCGGGAATCTCCTAGTCTGTGGGCAACAAAAATTCGTCTGAAAGTGCGGCATCCACTCGCTCTCTGTGCTTTCACTGGGAGCTACAATCCTGAGCTGTTGTTAATCGGCCATCTTGGATCTCTCTCGTTTGATGTGTTTTAATGCTATGTTACTTAGTGCATGATAGTTCATGTCTCATGCCTTTTATCAAAACAAAACAATCATATGTATACTATTTACTTATTGGCTTTTATTTTTTGGTCTGAAACTCATACTTTTATATTAATATGATCATTGATTGTTTTTAGGCAAATTTCTGACTGTACTTGGGTGATAATGAGAAATTGCCTGAACTTGAAGATAAGATTGGTTTATTAAAATTTTAAAATATTCATAATAGTACAAAGTAATAACACAGAATGTCAATTTAATGAAAGAATAACTTACAAAATAGAACATCTTTATTTTTTGGGTTGTTAATTTTGATTAACGTCTTATTATTCAGAAGTACATCTCAAATCAGACTTTATGAAACAGTGACATGCACAATAATTTACTCTGAAAAAAGATGTTTTAGTTTAGTAATGCCCCTTCTTGTGCATTTCTATATTTCACAGACCCTTAGCAGAAAAGCCTAGAAATGAAATGTTAGAAAACGATCAATTTTTCACTGAAAATGAAATTGAAGGATCTCTAAAATTAAAATAAATATATTGGAAAATATGTGATGAACATATAATTTACTGTTTTTTAGTGTATCTAATTGTCATGTAGGACAAGATATATTTGCACTTGATTTAATGGAGGGGTTGATGTTTGATTTGGCTAGTTTCATTTCTACCTATAATTCTAAACGTAAAAATAAATGCTCATAAAAGTGCAATATTAGCACCTTACATTACTCTCTAGCAGTTCTTAGAATATTCTGAGACTTAAAATTCTTTTGACTTAAAGTGAATCAGGCCCGGTGCAGTGGCTCATACCTGAAATCCCAGCACTCTGGGAGGCCGAGGCAGGCAGATCATCTGAGGTCAGGAGTTCAAGACCAGCCTGACCTACATGGCAAAATCCTGTCTCTACTAAAAAAATACAAAATTAGCTAGGTGTGGTGGTGCACACCTGTAATCCCACCTACTCAGGAGGCTAAGGCATAAGAATTGCTTGAACCCTGGAGGTAGAGGTTGCAGTGAGCCAAGTTTGCACCACTGCACTCCAGGCTGGGCAACATAGTGAGACTGACTCAAAAAAAAAAAAAAAGTGACTCAAATAACCTATTTTTTTTATTGTCAATAATCTAAAAACAGAAAGTGGTGGAAGTATCTGTATTTCTCTAACACTGACCAATAATTCTTATGAGCACTTTCTCTAAAGTTAGAAAAACTGTAAATGTAGTAAATAACTGTTTGTGTTCACAAATGGCTATTTATTTTGTGAACACAAATGGCTATTTGCTATCTACTGCTCTAAAAATACTACTGTGAAATCTTTCAATAATTTGTAGTCCTACTCTGTGGATTGGTTGTTTTTAAAAAGCTCATACTTGTCAACAATGAAAAGGCCCAAAAATGAGAAGGGATTTAAAAGATATAAATCGATTAAAGGAATAGATATATAAATATAGTGGCAATACCGTAGCTAGTATTCAGATTTTAACCACCTCAATTCTGAAATATGGTTATAGTTCTCAGAAAGAATGGGGGAAAAAGTCTGTAAATGAAAAAACAGTTGATACAAAGTTCATGTGTCAAAATCTATGTATTAAGTATGACTCTACAGAGTCCCCATGCTTCTGTTTAGAGTCTGTGTCTACTTTAGACAAAGCACTAACAAGCATTTCAGAAATTGATAGAGCCAATAGTATAAAGAATTAAAGAGAGATGGTGACTAGCTTGACAGCAAGAGAAGATATAGAAACCTATAAAGCAAGATGCACACATTTTTTTTTCAGTGTGTTGTACTTTTATTTAAATAGTACTTGACAAAACACTATGCCCCATATTATTGATCAACACATTTTTATTTTCACTGTCTTGAGATTTAATAAGATATTGATGTATCTTTTATATTTGGATTATAACTTGATCAGCATCTATGTTTTACAAAAAAAAAAAAAGAGGTTTGGATACATTTAGGAATGGTATTACGACAATGGAACATTCACAACGGAAAAGTCCCACAAGTTTGTGGCTCACAAACTGGTCCTCCCCTTGTTCTAGAAAATAGCAATAAAGATGTCTTATCATAGGTGGGGCATGGTGGCTTATGCATGTAATCCCAGCACTTTGGGAGGCTGAGGCGGGCGGATCACGAGGTCAAGAGATAGAGACCATCCTGGCCAACACGGCAAAACCCTATCTCTACTAAAAGTAAAAAAATTAGCTGGGTGTGCTGGCACATGTCTGTAGTCTCAGCTACTAGGGAGGCTGAGACAGAAGAATCGCTTGAACCTGGGAAGTGGAGGTTGCAGTGAGCTGAGATTGTGCCACTGCACTCCAGCCTGGTGACAGAGTGAGACTCTGTCTCAAAAAAAAAAAAAAAAAAAAAAGGTGTCTATCATATTAGGGTCCAAATGCAAATCTAGTCTAAAACCTTTTAACAATTAATTGGTTCAATGATAGTTTATTTAATGAGCAGAAAAAATTCAAGAAAACAGAAGTACTCAATTACAGCTTGAGAAATCTGACAAGATTCAAGGACCAAGGGTAAATATCTACTTAAAAAATTCCTTTGAGTTGGAATACTGAGAGTTGAATTTATTAAGTAAATAGGCCACCATTTTACAAATATGAACACAATATATTCCAACTCAGGCCTGATTTTTGGAGCTAGAAAATTGTACCTTTATATTTCAATATTCTATTAAATGGCATGATATTCTTAATAAATGTTTCCTGATCTAAGAGAAGTATGATTTTCACTCAAATCTGACATTTCAGTTTTTGATCATATGAAGATGTCAGAATTTAAAAAATACTTTAAAAATATTAGATACATAAATTAAAGGCATTGTCCTTTGAGAATATCATATTATTTCACATGTTACTTTATGATATAACAGTTTTTAAGGACTAGACTGAAACAGAGAAACGATTAAATCAAGCTTTAGCATAATCTGGGAAATCTACTTTTGTGGGATACTTCACTGTATGATGGTAGACAAATGCTTTGCTGCACAGGTAAATTCACATTGTGCTTCTTTCTAGTTGAGAACAATGTGCTCTCAACTTAGCTGTCATTCCATTATGCTTTAGTATGCAGATTTTCCTGTTGCCTTCACCCCTTTGAAGCCCAGTCAGGTAAAAACAAACTGGGGCTTGGAGACTCAATTAATAGAGATAGTTCGACAGATTCTACTATCAAAAGAGCTGTTGTAAGTCTTTGCCCAGGACTCGGACTAAATCATAATTTGGATTTGTAAATGTGGACAAATGTAAGGGCTAAAATAAAATTAAAAACATACATTTTACATTCCTAACTATAGGAGGAACAGAGAATTTATTTTTTTATATCTGTAATTTTGTTCAAAAATATATTTTATGATACAGTTCTTTGTCTTCTGTATTGATTTTATAATTTTTTATTTTCAGCGATACAAACATCTTAGCTTTCTTGAACCACTGGATATGGCATGTCACAGAGGTGTAATTTTGTACCTGAAAGCTAAACTGACTAGATTTTCAAAATGACAGAATAAAATCTTGTGAAATGTTAGGACACATTTTGAACATAATGAGGAATGGTTTCAAATTATGTTCCTATTCTGTGAGAACCAATAGTGTACAGTGCCATTGTAGTGCATTTTATTAAGACAATAAATAGATTTTCTTATCTGATACCTTAGTTCAGTTTACTACAGAATGTAAGTAAGTAAGAATTGTAGGTTATACAACACACACAGTCACACACACTTTAAAATAAAAACCCAGCATCCCTTTGGATTGCATTCTGTTGAACTGGTCTGTCTTCCCTAGCAATGAACATAGTGAGCACCCAGCTCTTACTAAGGAGTTCCATAAAGGTTTGCTAAGTTATTTTATTTTATTCTTGAAAGCATTTGTTCCATGGGATAGGTAAATATTTGAGAATATTGAAATATGATTTTAAATCATGAAAGCTGGGGTGGGATGTTTGAGATCAACTAGCTCAGTTGCCACTTAATCATCCAGTTCAAGTGCCGTAAGTTCACCAGTAATTTTAGAAATTTTAGACTCTGTATGGCAATTTTCTCTACCTAAAAAAAAATTTCCTCCAAATATGATTATAGTTAGGTTGAATTACATAAGTAAAATAAGATACTAATTTATGTGGATAGACTCCCTTCTAAACCTTTTGTAAAAAATTGACTTTTTCTTTACACCATTGTACAGTATTATGTTATCATAAGCACTTTTACAGATATTTGTTAAAATTCAAGGAGCCATGAGAGTTAATATTTAGTCTGAACAGTTTCCCCAACCAATAACATTCATTTCAATTTCCTGTGCATATCATGATGACACTAAGCTCAGCCTGCCTACTGATTGAGTTAGTTATTTAAATGCTGAAATGGCTTCTTAATAACTTCTTTAATTATTTAGCTGTTTAACAGAGTTCTATCTTCTTGTCTAGAAAATGGTGACATTAAAACTGTTAACATGTGATTCTGAGTGCTGAAATTATTTCTGGTTAATGATAATAACCCAGATTTTTAGTAATGCTTTTGTATTTGTATTTCACTCATTTTCTTTGCCTTTGTGTTACCTCAGTTCAAAATTCAAAGCCTTGACATGTTGACATAGGCCATCTTTAACCATTAAAAGCATAGCTCAGCCCCAGACTCATTAATTTTGAATTAGGCAAGGTTGGCAACATCCCTGCATAGATGAATGGCTTTTGACTAAATGTGCTGTGTTCTCCTCAATAGGAAACAGCTTCCCCCACTGAACAAACACTGCCACTTTTATTACCGATCATTAATGGTTAGACATGAAGCTGGCTGTCCTTTTGATGTTACCCTAGTGATTACATATTCATTTACTACATGCACTGTTACGAACAGGCTCTGTGTCTTATCTACTTGTGATCGTTTCCAGATAACAATATGCAGCCAGATTGTTCCTGAACCCTGACCCTCTGATATTGCTTGTTTTGTGTCATCTTGTTTGTTAACTCACTCCTTGATTGCACGGCCTTTATGCTGAATTCATTTTTATCACCTTGCAGCAAATTTCTGGTATCCTTATAGCCCAAAGCTCATGTATCTGCTTTGTCAGAATCAGAGTCAGTTTGGTAGTGACTTCATCAGCATCTAGCAATACAGTAACATGTTTCTTCAACAGGATGGGGGAAGGAAATGTTTGGCTATATTCTTAGTATTTTTTTTTTTTTCATTCCAGAGACTTGGCAAAGGGAGAAGCTATGCCCACTAAGTCTGTTTACATCCAAGTGTTTTTAGAATCTTGGAATTTTCTTTTTTGGAGTTCTTCATACTCTGGACCCATTGGAAAGCTTGGAAAGCTGATAAAACAGATTGTAAGAGAGTCAATATAAAAATAGTCTGCAAGGATGCATGCCACCATCTGTGTTGTCTTATCTAGAAATTGTATCCCTGTCTCAAATTGACTTCCAAATTAATATGCTTATAAATATAAATTGATAGGGACAAATTAGAAAAAGTGTAAATGTGTGTGTGAATGTTATATATATATACATACATACACACATATATATTCTAACATATACAGAGTTTTGGATGAGAATTTCTTCTGAATTGGCAGATGAATTCAGTCTGCAGATTTCTTTTGAATCTGTATTAATCAAAGTACATATAAGAGTTTAAGGAACATTATCTTCTTGGCTGGCATCGTGGCTTATGCCTGTTAGTCTCAATAGTTTGGGAGGTAGAGGTGAGAGGATTCCTTGAGGCCAGGAATTTGAGACCAGCCTGGGCAACATAGTGAGACCCTGTCTCTAAAATAATACTACTAATAATTATCTTTCATGATAGCAGTTTTGTAAGTTGTAAGTCAAAGGTTAATGATGGAGACAAATATCAACCCTGATATCCTTGATGACTCACAAAGCACTTAGAAATGCATTTACTTCTGGATAATGTATGAATGTGTAAATGATATAAAGCTACCATGTACCGCAATACTAGCTACTGCTAAGCATAGAGGGAGTAGAGAGGGGGAAATTATTCATTAGGCAAAGAAGAAAACGTAAGGCTGACATGGCATTTAGGAAAAAGCTGTACTTGACCAAATAAGCTAATATTTAAAGGAAAACAAACAGGTAAATATGATCACACTTGGCCCAAGTTGTTGTTCTAGTAAAAATGAGTAATGTTTCTCCTTTAAATGCTCCCCTCCCCCACTTTTGGTAAGAAATCAGTAGCAGAACATCCCAGAAGTTCTGTTTGTCTTGATTTATTGACATTGAAGCTCCATGCCTGGAGAAAATCTCTCTGCAAACCTTGTTACATAGAGCTTATTATAAGTTTTTCCATGTGTTTTTCTAATTAAAATGATTTTCTTTGGTCTAATATTTGTAGGATGAAAATATCTAAAAGTGAAATGTGATAATCTCCTGGACCTATCTTCACATTGTTTCATTTCCTACATTGTGTAAAGTACTTTTAATTGGACAATTTAGGAAAGATGTTTCTGGTAGCTGTGGAATGAAGCAACTAGAACATTCACAGAGTCTTGTTCAGTTGTCTAGATGGAGGCAACCAAATTAGATTAAAGGCTAATGTTTTCCCTTGTTTTATCTTTCCAATTTAATGTTATGGGTTTAGTGCAAAGTTAGCTTATGAGTAGACCTAGCCTGGTGTGGAGGAGTCAAGAGCTCTCTATTGGGTGTTGATACAATCATGTCAGGAAGCACTATCCAACCAAAAGGAATCTCTGCTTGCATAGAGTCCTTTTAAAAGGAGGCCAAAACCCTTAGTTCCACAATTGGAGTGGAAGACTTTTTTTTTTTTTTGAGACAGAGTCTCTGTGGCTCAGTCTGGAGTGCAGTGCCATGAACTGGCCTCACTGCAACCTCCTCTTCCTGGGTTCAAGCAATTCTCATGCCTCAGCCTCCCGAGTAGCTGCAATTACAGTGTGCACCACCATGCCTAGCCAGAGTTGAAGTCTTAAGAGGCAACATAGCAAACTCAGTACGTGCTAGTGAGTAAATTACTCTCAAGTCACCTCTTAAGAACAGGTTTAGAGAAAAGAGATATAGTGAGAGTATGAAAACGCTGACTTCTTGAAGGGGAGCAGCTAAGGGGCCCATACTGAGGGAGGTGCTAAAAAGAGCCTGAGATACACTAAGAGTATTTCCATATATATGTTTATTCATATTAAATATAACAACTTCTAATATGTATTCTCTGGTCAGAAAAGTAACTGAAAAAATTCTACCAAGTAGGTTGATGTGAGCGTGAGAGTGTGTGTATGTGTATGTGTGTGTGTGTGTGAGTGAGAGAGAAAGAGAAAGAGACAGAGAGAGATCCAGGTAGGATATCTGTGTAAACAAGTTAAGGAAATGGTTCTGCAGAACAAATTCTACCTCCTTTTGTAAATGCAGGACATAAGACATACAGGTGGGACAAGCCGTTTGAGAACCTGCAATGCCATCTCTGAACCAGCACCCCAAATTTTGCAGCTGGGGCCTGGTGCCTCATATACATACATCTGGAGACAACACCGTGACACTAGTCCTAGAAAATGTCCCTAGTCTCCCCCCATGGATGTGTCCAAGTCTGCAGAAGAGCCCCAGAGTTTACTTGTGCAGAAGCTGGAGCACTAGCTGGAGCCCAGTCCCTGGTCCTTCTTAAGGCTTGCTTTAAGAAGTGTTTTTTCCAGTGTTCTCCCTGAACTATCTCACACCTCATCTTCAACTTGATGCCTATGACCACACTATGACAGCAGTCTCCAGCCTGTTGCACATTAGAATCACCTGAGGAGTTTTCAGAAATGCTAATGCTTAGGTTTCACCCCAGAACACTTGAATCAGGGCTGCTGGTGGTGGGCCTAGGATTTGGGTCTTTAAAAATCTCCCCAGGTAAGTCTAGTGTGTAATAAGGTTGAGAATCGTGTGTGTGCCTCTAAAGATTCTGTAGGCATGGGTGAAACTACTTGTATTCAAGGATAAGGTCTTGGTTACTGAAAGGAGAAAAAAGTATATTAACATTTTGAAATTATACCTATAAAAGGTATTTTTATACTTAAAACCACTAAAACTTGTTTTTAAATTGTGAGAAGTTTTATTAAAGAAAATTAATAGATAACTGGTGGTTAATTGGCCATAGAAGGAAAAAACCTACATATAGCTTTTAGATAAATATTTTATAAGGAGATTTATATATCATAGCTAAAGAAAGGGTAATGATTTTATATTTAGATTAATTAAAGATGCCTTAGATTGAATTCATTAAATGTTAACAGTATCAAAGTGACTAATTGCCATAAAACTACATATTTTATCCTGTATGAATGGGATATGCACACAAACTGATTTGTCTAAATGACTTTATTACGTAAAAAAAAATCACATGTGTCTGGGAAAAACTTGCTAAGACATTTATTTAAATTTCTTGTATTCCTATTGTTGCTTAAATGTCTTCAGAAAAAAAAGTGTTTAAAACTACATTTAGTAGGCTGGGCACAGTGGTTCATGCTTGTTCATCCCAGCGCTTTGGGAGGCAAAGGAGGGTGGATTGCTTGAGCTCATGAGTTCAAGACCAGCCTGGGCAGTGTGTTGAAACCTGAAACTCTGTCTCTACAAAAAATATAAAACATTAGCTGGGCGTGGTGGCACATGCCTGTAGTACCAGCTACTTGGAAGGCTGAGGTGGGAGGAGTGCTGGAGCTCAGGAGGTCGAGGCTTCAGTGAGCTGTGTTCAAGCCACTGCAATCCAGTTGGGGCAACAAAGTGAGATCCTGTCTCAATAACAAACAAAAAACAGAAAACAAACCTGCATTTAATAAAGCATGGAATTACATTTTAAAGGCAATAAATGCAGTGATAATATCTTAATCTGTCTATATTAAATTTAAGTATTAAACCAATATAAAATGTTCAGAGGTAATGTTCGACATAGAGCAATGAAGTAAAGTAGGTTGAGAGTAACCATTCTAGTAAATTTAGGAAAAATAAAAGATTTCAAACGTGTCTAATGATAAGTGAATTCTTTATGGAAGTCCATATGTAAGAATATTCCTTTCTTTATGGGATGTCTTATGAGGTAAGGAGAGGAGTCTGCAAGTCTTCTGGTTCCTCTGGGCAAAAGGAGTTGGATGGGAAGGGGAAAGGAATGAGAAGTCAGTTGGGGACTCATTGTCCATGGAACAATGGCAGGAGTGGGGAGCTGTGCAGGCCTGCCTGAGAGCTGGCAAGGCACAGAGCCTAACAGGCAGCTCAACTGTGAGTGAGGCAGCCACTGACAGAGTTTTTACTCGGGGCTCAGGCTGGGGACTCTAACATTGTCAATCCAGGCCAGAGGTGAACACAAGAATCAATGGACAGGTGACCAGGTTAGAGTTCACAGATGGGGCTCCAGTAAATGACAACGTAAGATGGCTTTATGAGAATTGAGGCAAAAGCCCAGTCTTGGGACTGCAGCATACGAGGTGGGCAGAAGTCCTCCTCTGGAAGTGGCGGGGTCCTATTGGAGCAATCAATGGACAACAAAGGATGCTTGCTGAGCAACAGCTTGTACTTTGCCAAGATCAGTGGGCTGAGGCAACTAATATTGTGCTCGAAGGTGGGCAAATTGTTTTTGAGGAACACAGGGTGGAGCCTTCATGACCTGAGAACAGATGTGAGGGTCTGGAGAGTCTGTCAAGGAATTGAGGCAGGGCTGATGTGTCCATGACATCTGGCTTTTGGGTCACAGCTGAAGCTGCCTTTAGCAGCTGGTCCTTATCAACTACTTGACCCATGGCTGTCCCATGCCTTCCCAGGGGCCAAGCCATTTCTCTGATTACAGGTCGCCAGAGGAGTCTCTGTACCTTGTGTTCTCCAAGTTTTCTTAGTCGTGCTACATATTATTTGAAGAGAGAATGAAATAAATTTTCCCTGCTCCCCCTTTTTTCTCATAACAGTAACTTTCAGGGGCTCATGAGAGACATGAAAGCAAATAATGAGAACATCCATGCAACACATATATTGAGTAATTACTATGTGCTGCCTCTGAGGCTATAAAGATGAGCAAAACAGATGTAGTTTCTGCCCCTACAGAGCTTAAAATCTCATCAAGAGACAGACAGTTATCAAATAATCACTCAAATATATGAGGTCCTTATTACTATCCATGGTAACTGGTAACAGAAAAGCATCACCTAATATGAATGTATATTCTAACTGAGGATTAAAATGTCATAGTCAGTAGTAGGGCTATTAGTTTTCTATTGCTGTGTAACAAATAATCACAAATATAGTGGCTTAAAACAACTTATGTATTATTTCAGTGTCCGTGGGTCTAGAGTCTGGACATGTTGATGCTGGATCCTTTGTTTAGAGTCTCACCAGGGTTTGGAGATGTCGGAGCTGCAATCTCATATGGAGCTTGAGGTCCTCTTTTCTGCTCATTGTCTATTGGCAAAATTTAGTTCATTGAGGTTATAAGTTCTTGCTTTGTTGCTAGCTGTCAACTGGGGGCCGTTCTCAGATCCTAGAAACTGCCTGCTGTTTGCAACATGGCCCTTTTTACAATATGGCACTTTGCTCCTTCAAGGCCAGCAAGACAATCTCTTTCACAATTCTAATCTCTCCAACGTCTTTTAGGGGCTCACCTGATTAAGTTAGACCTACCCAGGATAATTTCCCTTTTGATGAACTCAGTGTCAAATGATTAGGACCTTAATTCATCTGCCAAATCCTTCTGCCATTTAAGGTAATGTAATCATGGGAGAACTGTCCCATTGTATTCACAAGTCCTTCTCACACTCATGGGGAGGGAATTGTATAGGTATGTGTAATAGGGGGCAGGATTCTTGGGTTTGTCTTAGAATTCTGCCAACCACAGTGGAAAAGAATTTGATTGGGACTTCATGTTGAAAAATAAAATGAAAATGAAATAAACCGTATAAACATTTCAAAATCCATGTTAATTCCATCTATGAGCTGATTCTTAATGAAAAACAAGAAATCAATTACTTGTTTTAGCTTAGTGTGTCTGACAAAATTGTCAGCTGTCATAACATTATTTACTTCTTAAATACAGACATACTTCATTTTATTGCACTTCTCTTTATTGCGCCTTGCAGATACTGCTTTTTTACAAATTGAAGGTTTGTGACAACCTTGTATTGAGCAAGTCTATTGCCACCATTTTTACAGTAGCACATGCACACTTTGTGTCTCTGTGTCACATTTTGGTAATTCTAGAAATATATATATACAAATATAAATATATATTTATATTTGTATATATAAATATATATATTGTCACCCAGACTGGAGTGCAATGGTGTGATCTCGGCTCACTGCAACCTCTGCCTCCTGGGTTCAAGTGATTCTTCTGCCTCAGCTTCCCTAGTGGCTGGGATTACAGGCACTCGCCACCGTGCCCAGCTAATATTTGTATTTTTATTAGAGACAGGGTTTTGCCATGTTGGCCAGGCTGGTATTATTATTATATCTGCTATTGTGATTTGTGATCAGTGTTCTTTAATATTACTATTGTAATTGTTTGGTGCAGTATGAACCCTGCCCATATGAGTGTGAACTTAATCCATAGGTGGGTGTGTGTTTTAACTGCACTACCAACTGGCCAGTCTTTCATCTCTTTCCCTCTCCTTGGGCCTCCCTATTCCCTGAGGCACAACCGTCATGGGTCTCTCTTTTTAAATCAAAAGCTATTATAGAAATGGTTAAGCTTGGTGAGGAAGTTATGTAAAAAGCCTAGATAGGCTGAAAACTAGGCCTGTTGAGCCAAACAGCCAAGGATATGCATGCAAAGGAAAAGTTCTTGAAGGATATTAAAAGTACTACTCCATTGAACACACAAATGATAACAAAGTGCAACAGCCTTATTGCTGATACAAAGAAAGTTTGAGTGGTCTGAATTGAAGATAAAACCAACCACAACATTCTCTCAGGCCAAAGCCTAATCCAGAGAAGACTCTATTCGCTCTTCAATTCTATGAAGGCTGAGAGGTAAAGAAGCTGCTGAAGAAAAGTTGAAAGCTAGTACAGATTGGTTCATGAGGTTTAAGGGAAGATGCCATCTCCATAACATAAAAGTGCAAGGGGAAGCATCAAGTGCTGATGTAGAAGTTGCAGCAAGCTATTTAGAAGATCTAGATAAGATCATTGGTAAAGGTGGCTACACTAAACAACAGATTTTCAATGTAAATGAAGCACCCTTCTATTAGAGGAAGATGACATCTAGGACTTTCATAGCTAGAGAGGAGAAGTCAATACCTGCTTCAAAGCTTCAAAGGACAGGGTGACTGTCTTGTTAGGGGCTGATGAAGCCGGTGAGTCTAAGTTGAAGCCAATGCTCATTTACTATTCTGGAAATGCTAGGGCCCATAAGAATTATGCTAAATCTACTCTGTGCTCCAGAAATGGAACAACACAGCCTGGATGACAGCACATCTGGGAACATGGCACCATAATCTGAAGGCTCTCTCAGTAACCCTCTCTTCTCCCATTTTTTCTTACAGATATTCCCTGCAGTAAGTTTCTTACATTTTAAATCCTATCTTGGCATCTAGTTCCTGAAGGACCCAGACTAACTGGAATGAATTAATATGTGGAACACTCTTAGACTAAGGCTTGGCATATATTAGGTCTAGATAAATTTGAGATATTATTAACTTGTGAAAGCAGAGCATTGTCAGCTGGAAGAACAATAAATGCCAAGGCCCTGATCTGGGAAGAAACTTCGCAGATTGAAAGGATAGAAGGCAAAATTGTGTCTGAATCATAGTGAGAAGAGGACAGATGGAAGTGGTACCAGATGAAGGAGGTCCTTGTAAAGAGGTAGGGTTTTGTTCTGCTTTAAATGACCTGAAGTCAGTAGGAGATTCACAGGATCTTATATTGCTTTAGAAACATCACTTTGGCTGTTGTATGGAGAATGGACTGCAGGGAGTAAGAGCAGAGGCAGGAAAACCAGTTAGGAGACAGTTTCAGCAGTTCAGGCAAGAAAGAATGATGGCCAGGCCTAGGATAGAAGAGAGGAGCTAGTGAGAAGTGGTTAGCCTCGGCATGTATTCTGGAGGTTGATATGAGGAAGCTTATTGATGAATTGCGTTTGAGGTTGAAGGAGAAATCAAGATATCTTCTACATTTTGGACCTGAACGTTTAGATAACTGTCAGTGCCATATCCTGAGACAGAAAATGTTTGGGGGTAAAGGATGGGGAGCTAGTTACAGAGGTGGAAATTAGTAGTTTTATTCTTACCATGTTGCACTTGTGATTCCTCCCAAGGAACAATAACCAGGTTGGGGTTTACTTTAGGAAAGGCTAAGAACATTTTTTTTTAAAGTCTGGGGTTTCTCTAATTTATGCTTTTATCAGTAATGAGTGAAAAAGTCTGTTTTACAGCAACTCCTCTGTGGGCTACTAAGTCCAGAGGTGAGGCAGGAAAAGGCAGATTTTTTTTTTTTTTTTTTTTTTTTTTTTTTTTTTTACAGTTTCCAGCTAATGACTCTACTTGTTGGAGACACTGGAAGAGTTGATGTAGTCTGCCCCTTACCTGCCTTCCACTCGTGTAGTTTTAAGGCACAGACTTTCAGTTAGATATTAATGCTTTTTCTAAATCTTTTTCAATCAATGTGGAAGTTTTTTGGAAAGTTGTGTGTAATTCTGGCCCATATTGAATTTTTATTGCTTGGGAAATATATTTTTGTGGGCATCGTACGTATACACACACATAGATTTTGAACATATTTTAAAAAATAAGTTTAAAAAGAACTACCATTCGACCCAACAATCTAATTACTGGGTATATGCCCAAAGGAATATAGATTTTTCCACACAAAGGTGCGTGCATATGTATGTTCATCACAGCACTTTTCACAATAGCAAAGACATGGAATCAAACTAGATGCCCATCTACTGAGGACTGGATAAAGAAAATGTGGTACACATACACCATGGAATATTACACAGCCATAAAAAGAATAAAATCATGTCCTTTGGGGGAGCTGGAGGCTATTATCCTAAACAAATTAACAAAGGAACACAAAACCAAATATCTCATGCTCTCACTTATAAGTGGGAGGTAAACACTGAGTACAATTGACACAGAGAGGGGAACAATAGACACTAGGGCTTATTTGAGGGTAGAGAATAGGAGGAGGGTGAGGAGCAAAACACTGTCTACCAGGTACTATGCTCACTACCTGGATGATGAAATTATTTGTCCACCAAACCCCAGTGACATGAATTTACCATGTAACAAACCTGCCATATACCCCTTGAGCCTAAAATAAAAGTTGGAAGAAAAAAACAAAAAGCAAACAAATAAAATTACCCCTTAACAAAACTAGAGAAATGTTTAAAAACTTTGGAGAATGGATTTTTGGTATTTATTCACTCTATTTTGTCTTTTTAAAATTTTTATTTATTTTTATTTTTTTATTATACTTTAAGTTCTGGAGTACATGTGCAGAACATGCAGGTTTTTTACATAGGTATACACGTGCCATAGTGGTTTGCTGCATCCATCACCTTGTCATTTACATTAGATATTTCTTCTAATGCTATCCCTCCCCTGGCTCCCCACCCCCCAACACTCCCTGGTGTGTGATGTTCCCCTCCCTGTGTTCATGTGTTCTCATTGTTCAACACCCACTTATGAGTGACAACATGCAGTGTTTGATTTTCTGTTCTTGTGTCAGTTTGCTGAGAATGATGGTTTCCAGCTTCATCCATGTCCCTGCAAAGGACATGAACTCATCCTTTTTATGGCTGCATAGTATTCCATGGCGTATATGTGCCACATTTTCTTTATCCAGTCTATCACTGATGGTCATTTCAGTTGGTTCCAGGTCTTTGCTATTGTGAACAGTGCTGCAATAAACATGTATGTTCATGTATCTTTATGATAGAATGATTTACAATGCTTTGGGTATATACCCAGTAATGGGATTGCTGGGTCAAATGGTATTTCTAGTTCTTGATCCTTGAGGAATCGTCACACTGTCTTCCTCAATGGCTGAAATAATTTACACTCCCACCAACTATGTAAAAGTGTTCCTATTTCTCCACATCCTCTCTGGCATCTGTTGTCTTGTGATTTTTTAATGGTCACCTTTCTAACTGTTGCGAGATGGTATCTCGATGTGGTTTTGATTTGCATTTCTCTAATGACCAGGGATGATGAGCTGTTTTTCAGATGTTTGCTGGCTGCATAAATGTCTTCTTTTGAGAATTGTTTGTTCATATCCTTCACCCACTTTTTGATGGGGTTGTTTTTTTCTTGTAAATTTGTTTAAGTTCCTTATAGATTCTGGATATTAGCCCTTTGTTAGATGAAATTGCAAAATTTTTTTGCCATTCTGGTTGCTGGTTCACTCTAATGATAGTTTCTTTAGCTGTGCAGAAGCTTTTTGGTTTAATTAGATCCCATTTGTCTATTTTGGCTTTTGTTGCCATTGCTTTCGGTGTTTTAGTCATGAAGTCTTTGCCTATGCCTATGTCCTGAATGGTATTGCCTAGATTTTCTTCTAGGGTTTTTACGGTGTTAGGTCTTATGTTTAAATCTTTCATCAATCTTGAGTTAATTTTTGTATAAGGTGTAATGAAAGGATCCAGTTTCAGCTTTCTGCATATGGCTAGCCAGTTTTCCCATTTATTAAGCAGGGCATCCTTTCCCTATTGTTTGTTTTTGTCAGGTTTGTCCAAGATCAGATGGTTGTAGATATGTGGCATTATTTCTGAGGCCTTGTTCTGTTCCATTGGTTTATATTTCTGTTTTGGTACCAGTACCATGCTGTTTTGTAGTTTGAAGTCAGGTAGCGTGATGCCTCCAGCTTTGTTCTTTTTGCTTAGCATTGTCTTGGCTATATGGGCTCTTTTTTGGTTCCATATGAAATTTAAGGTGGTTTTTTTCCAATTCTGTGAAGAAAGTCTAGGGTAGCTTGATGGGGATAGCACTGAATCTATAACTTACTTTGGGCAGTATGGCCATTTTCACAATATTGATTCTTCCTTACCATGAGCATGGACTGTTTTTCCATCTGTTTGTGCCTTCTCTTATTTCCTTGAGCAATGGTTTGTTGTTCTCCTTGAAGAGGTCTTTCACATCCCTTGTTAGTTGTATTCCTAGGTAGTTTCTTCTGTTGTAGCAATTGTGAAGGAGAGTTCACTCATGATTTGGCTCTGTATTTGTCTTTTATTGGTGTATAGGAATGCTTGTAAGTTTTGCACATTGATTTTGTATCCTGAGACTTTGCTGAAGGTGCTTATCAGTTTCAGGAGATTTTGGGCTGAGACGATGGGGTCTTATAAATACACAATCATGTTGTCTGCAAATAGAGACAATTTGACTTCCTCTTTTCCTAATTGAATACACTTTCTTTATTTTTCTTGCCTGATTGCCCTGGCCAAAACTACCAATACTATGTTGGATAGGAGTGGTGAGAGAGGGCATCGTTGTCTTGTGCCGGTTTTCAAAGGGAATGCTTCCAATGTTTGCCCATTCAGTATGATATTAGCTGTGGGTTTGTCATAAATATCTCTTATTATTTTGAGATATGTTCCATCAATACCTAGTTTATTGAGAATTTTTAGCATAGAGGGCTGTTGAATTTTGTCGAAGGCCTTCTCTGCATTTATTGAGATAATCATGTGGCTTTTGTCTTTTGTTCTGTTTATGCGATGGATTATGTTTATTGATTTGCATATGCTGAACCAGCCTTTCATCCCAGGATGAAGCCAACTTGATCCAATAGATAGACTGCTAGCCAGACTAATAAAGAATAAAAGAGAGAAGAATCAAATAGATGTAATAAAAAATAGTAACGGGGATATCAGCACCAATCCCACAGAAATACAAACTACTATCAGAGACTACTATAAACACCTCTATGCAAATAAACTAGAAAATCTAGAAGAAATGGACAAATTCCTGAACACTCATACCCTCCCAAGACTAAACTAGGAAGAAGTTGAATCCCTGAATAGACCAATAACAAGGTCTGAAGTTGAGGCAGCAATTAATAGCCTACCAACCAAAAAAAAGTCCAGGACCAGATGGGTTCATAGCCGAATTATATCAGAGTTACAAAGTGGAGCTGGTACCATTCCTTCTGAAACTATTCCAAACAATACAAAAAAAGGGAATCCTCCCTAACTCATTTTATAAGACCAACATCATCCTGATACCAAAACTTGGCAGAGACACAACTGGAAAAGAAAATTTCAGACCAATATCATGATGAACATTGATGTGAAAGTCCTCAGTAAAATACTGGCAAACCAAATCCAACAGCACATCAAAAAGCTTATTCACTCTATTTTATCTTGGTGAAAACATTTATACTTATATGCTCAAGTACTTTTATTGGAAAGGAAAATATATTAGTACAATCAAGGGGCTCTGCAAAACTTATTAGTAATAGGTTTGCTGGTATTTTAGACATGTTGGCAAGTAACTTTTCATCATGCCTTCAGACAGTTTTTTTTTAAGATAAAGTAGAGCCTAGGTGCATATCGGGTAACATATTTCATGTTTCTCAAAGAAAATGCTCTAAGACACTTCTCAGAGTGACTGTGGAACTGCATGATCTTTCTACAGACTCATCTGCATCTCTGTGGCTGGACTTTCATTGTTGTAGCTTTACTCACATCAATCCCTTGAAAAATACCTAATCCTACTCTTGGCTTTGCTGTACTTTGTGCATATGTTGGAAGTTTAAGTTATCGTTCCCACATAAATTTGTCTGATAAATACTGTTTTCTTGAGTGAATGTTCTTAACGCCCTGCCCCCATACTTGTGGGATTATTTTGACAAGTATCACTTAACTGAACAGCTTTTGTCCCAGCCTCTGTCCTGAGTACAGTTATGGCTTTTCTTAGCATATAGCTTATTATTCTAACCTTTTTCTGCTTCTCATATATTTTTTTCCCTCCATTTAAAACTGTTAATGCATTTTCATAGGCTTGTTCAATTTTTATTGTATGTTATACGTCTAACTATTTTATGCTATGGACCATTATGTTACTTCCCTTTGTGATTATTTTTGCATGTATATTTGCTCCTGTATTGGGTGCATATATATTTAGGATCATTAGCTCTTCTTGTTGCATTGATCCCCTTTACCATTATGTAATGCCCTTGTCTGTTTTGATCTTTGTTGGTTTAAAGTCTGCTTATCAGAGACTAGGATTGCAACCCCTGCTATTTTTTTTCTTTTCATTTGCTTTGTAAATAGTTCTCCATCTCTTTATTTTGAGCCTATATGTGTCTTTGTATGTGAGATGGGTCTCCTGAATACAGCATACTGATGGATCTTGACTCTGTTTCCAATTTGCCAGTCTGTGTCTTTTAATTGGTGCATTTAACCCATTTACATTTAAGGTTAATATTATTATGTGTGAATTTGATCCTTTCATCATGATACTAGTTGGTTATTTTGCACATTAACTGATGCAGTTTCTTCATAGTGTCATTTGTCTTTATAGTTTGGTATGTTTTTGCAGTGGCTAGTACCAGGTTTTCCTTTCCACAATTAGTGCTTCCTTCAGGAGCTCATGTAAGGCAGGCCTGGTGGTGACAAAATCCTCCATCGTTTACTTTTCTGTAAAGGATTTTATTTCTCATTTGCTTGTGAAGCTTAGTTTGGCTGGATATGAAATTCTGGGTCGAAAATTCTGTTCTTTAAGACTGTTGAATATTGGCCCTCACTCTCTTCTGGCTTGCAGAGTTTCTGAAGAGAGATCTGCTGGGCTTCCCTTTGTGGGTAACTTGACCTTTCTCTCTGCCCTTGATCCTTCATTTCAACCTTGGAGAATTTGATGATTATGTGTCTTGGGGTTGCTTTTCTCGAGGAGTGTCTTAGTGATGTTCTCCGTATTTCCTGAATTTGAATGTTGGCCTGTCTTGCTAGGCCAACATTCCCCTTGCTAGGGGAAGGTATCCTGGATAATATCCTGAAATGTGTTTTCCAACTTGGTTCCATTCTCCCCATTACTTTCAGGTACACCAATGAATCGTAGGTTTGGTCTTTTCACATAGTCCCATATTTCCTGGAGGCTTTGCTCATTCCTTTTCATTATTTTTTCTCTAATTTTGTCTTTCATACTTGATTTCATTAAGTTCATCTTCAATCTCTGATATCCTTTCTTCTGCTTGATTGATTCGTCTATTGGTACTTGTATGCTTAATAGAGTTCTCGTGCTGTGTTTTTCAGCTCCATCAGGTCATTTGTGTCCTTCTCTAAACAGATTATTCTAGTTAACAGTTCCTATAACCTTTCATCAAGGCTCCTATCTTTTTTTCATTGGGTTAGAACATGTTCCTTTAGCTCAGAGGAATTTGTTATTACCCATCTTCTGAAGTCTGCTTCTGTCAGTTCATCAAACTCATTCTCCATCCAGTTTTGTGCCCTTGCTGAAGAGGAATTGTGAACATTTGGAGGAGAAGAGGCATTCTGGTGTTTGAAATTTTCATCATTTTCGTGCTAGTTTTTCCTCATTGTCATGGATTTATCTACCTTTAAACTTTGATGCTGATGACCTTTGGATGAGGTTTTTGTGTGGGTGTCCTTTTTGTTGATGTCAATGTTATCGCTTTTTGTTTGTTTTTCTTCTAACTGTCAGGCCCTGCTTCTGCATTTCTGCTGGAGTTTGCTGGAGGTCCACTCCAGACTGTGTTTGCCTGGGTATCACCAGTGAAGGCTGCAGAACAGCAATGACTGCTGCTGCTCCTTCCTCTGGAAGCTTTGTCCCAGAGGGGCACCTGCCTGATGCCAGCCATAGCTCTCTTGAATGAGGTGTCTGTTGACCCCGGCTAGGAGGTGTTTCCCAGTCAGGAGGCATGGGGATCAGGGACCCACTTGAGGAGGCAGTCTATCCCTTACCAGAGCTCAAGGACTGTGCTGGGAGATGTGCTTTTCTCTTAAGAGCTGACAGGCAGGAACATTTAAGTCTGTTGAAGTTGTGCCCATAGCCACCCCTTCCCCCAGGTTTTCTGTCTCAGGGAGATGGGAGTTTTATCTATAATCCCTTAACTGGGGCTGTTGCCTTTCTTTCAGAGATGCCCTGCCTAGTGAGCAGGAATATATAGAAGGGCAGTCTGGCCACAGCAGCTTTGCCACATTGCAGTGAGTTCCGCCCAGTCCGAACTTCATGGTGGCTTCCTTAACACTGTGAGGGGGAAAACTGCCTCCTCAAGCTCAGTAATGGCAGATGCCCCTCCTCCCATCAAGCTTGATAATCCCAGGTTGACTTCAGACTGCTGTGCCAGCAGCGAGAATTTCAAGCCAGTGGTTCTTAGATTGCTGGGCTCCGTGTGAGTAGGACCCACTGAGTGAGACTGGTTGACTCTCTGGCTTCTGCCCCCTTTCCAGGGGAGTGAATGGTTCTATCTTGCTGGGGTTTCAGGTGTCACTGGGGTATGAAAAAAAACTATTGCAGCCAGCTCGGTGTCTGCCCAAACAGCCACCCATTTTCATGCTTGAAAACCAGGGCCCTGGTGGTGTAGGCACACGTGGGAATCTCCTCATTTGTGGAATGCAAAAACCATGGGAAATGCATAGTATCTGGGCTAGATAGCACAGCCTCACAGATTCCCTTGGCTAGGGGTTGGAGGTCCCTGGCCGCTTCACTTCCCGGGAGAGGCAATGCCCCACCCTGCTTCCGCTCACCCTCTGTGGGCCTGCACCCACTGTCTAACCAGTCCCAATGAAATGGACTGGGTACCTCAGTTGGAAATGCAGAAATCACCCACCTTCTGCATTGATCTCACTGGGAGCTACAGACTGGAGCTGTTCCTATTTGGTCATTTTGCCAGATCCCCACACAAGCTCTTATCATGGGAGTGGCTGTCCTGCAATGAGAGCTGCATGTACAGCCTCACCAGGTGTCTACTGTTAAAGTGAGGGCAATGATTGGAAAAGAATGAGACCGTGCAACTTAGAATGGGGACAGGTGGGAGGGCCCTAATAAAACTGGGGGCACTGAGTTTATAAACTCTGATGAACCTTTTTTCTGATAGAAAAAACAGCTTCCCCATGCCTAGTAGTGGCAACATCCCCTCCCGGACCCATGCTGCCATCAGTCTTTCCACCTTTGTCTGAGGAGATAAACTCTGCTGCCTGAGGCAACAGTGATGGCCTCCTTTGAGGCAGTTGCCAAGCAAGGTAATGTTGATTCTCCTCAGGAGCCACCCACAACACTCTTATTTGCTTCTAGACATGTAACTAAAGTCCCAGCAGGCCCTTTAGAGGTGAGGTTGAGAGTGTGACCCATGAGGAGGTGCACTACACTCAAAAAGAGCTACTTGAATTTATTAATTTATACAAGCAGAAATCTGAAGAACAGGCATGGGAATGGATATTAAGGGTATGGGATAATGGTGGAAGGAACGTAGAGTTGGATCAGGCTGAATTTATTGATTTGGTCCCTTAAGTAGGAGCTCTGCATTTTATGATGCAATTCATGGAGTTAAAAAAAAGGTTCTAATAGTTTATTTTCTTGGTTAGATGAAATACAGATTAAAAGATGGCCCCATGTGAATGAGCTGGAAATGCCTGATCTTCCATGGTTTGTGTAGTGGAAGGGATCTAAAGGCCTAGGGAGATTGGGATGGTGGAGTAGATTAGTCACTTTAGACCTCCTCATCCCGGCTGGGAGGGTCTAGAAGATATACCCTTGACTAATGCTTTGTGAAACAGATTTGTGAGGGTAGCACTTGCATCTTGAAGAGCCCTGTAACTGCTCATCTCTGTATGTCAGATCTAACCGTGGGAACTACAGTCACTCAACTACAAAATTTAAATATGATGTAAAAAATTGGATCATGAGATGGCAGGGGCCAAGTGGCAGCACTCAACCTTCAAAGGCAAGGAAGACATAGCTACTGTAATGGACAGCAGAGGCAAAGCAGCAATCAGAATAATCTGACTCATGTAGAGCTCTAGTGTTGGCTAATTAATCACAGTGTTCCTAGAAGTGAAATTGGTAGGAAGCCTACTGCATTCCTACTTAATTTATACAACCAGAAAACTTCTAGGTCAAGTGGACAAAAGACTAATTTGAATTATAAAAACAGTCACAGCCCCTCAATCAATTTTCAGACTTGAGCCAGTTTACAGACCCAGAACCCCTTGAATGAAGGGAAGGCTGGATCCTTTCGAGGAAGGATCCCACTACACCACTGACAATTTACACTGTTAATCTTTCTCCCATCCTTCCCCAAGGAGACCTCCAGCTTTTTACCAGGGTAACTGGGGAAAAGGGAAATGATCAGACATTTAAGTGACTACTGGACACTGGCTCTGAGCTGACATTGATTCCAGGGGCCCCAAACGTCACTGTGGTCCTCCAGTTAAAGTAGGGGCTTATGTAAGTCAGGTGATTAATGGAGTTTTAGCTCAGATCCGACTTACAGTGGGTCCAGTGGGTCCCTGGACTCATCCTGTGGTCATTTCCCTAGTGCCAGCATGCATAATTGGCATAGATATAGCAGCTGGCAGAACCCCTACGTTGGTTCCCTGCCTGGTAGGATGAGGCCTATTGTGGTGGGAACAGCCAAATAGAAGCCATTAAAGATGGCTCTACCTAGAAAAATGGTTAAATCAAAAACAATATTGCATTGTTTTTGAAGGGATTGTGGAGATTAGTGCCATCATCAAGGACTTGAAAGATGCAAGGGTGGAGATTCCCGAACATCCTCATTCAACTCTTCCATTTGGCCTGTGTAGATGACAGATGGATCTTGGAGGATGACAGTGGATTACTATAAGCTTAACCAAGTGGTGACTCCAGTTGTAGCTGCTGTACCAGATGTGGTTTTATTGCTTGAGCAAATTAACTCATCTCCTGATAACCCAGTATGCAGTCATTGACTTGGCAGATGCCTTTTTCTCCATTCCTGTCCATAAGGCCCACCAGAAGCAATTTGCTTTCAGCTGGCAAGGCTAGCAATATACTTTTACTGTCCTACCTCAGGGATAGATCAATTCTCTGATGTTGTGTCATTATCTTATTTGGAGAGATCTTGCTTGCTTTTCACTTCCACAAGATATTACACTGGTCCATTACATTGATGACATTATGATGATTAGATCCAGTGAGCAAAAAGTAGCAAACACACTGGACTTAACTGCTGAGACATTTGCATGCCACAGGATGGGAAATAAATCCGACTAAAATTCAGAGAACTTCTACCTCAGTAAAATTTTCAGGGGTCCAGTGGTCGGGGGCCCTATTGAGATGGTCCTTCTAAGGTGAAGGATAAGTTGCTGCATTTGGATTCACAGAATGTCTTGTCCACCATCATGGTATTCTACACAGCATTGCCTCTGACCAAGGCACTCACTTTATGGCTAAAGAAGTGCTGCAGTGGGCTCATGCTCATGGAATTCACTGGTCTTACCATGCTCCCCATTATCCTGAATCAGCTGGATTGATAGAATGGTGGAATGGCCTTTTGAAGTCACAATTACAATGCCAACTAGGTGACAATACTTTATAGTGCTGGAACAAAGTTCTCCAGTAGGCTGTGTATGTTCTGAATCAATGTCCAATATGTGGAACTGTTTCTTCCATAGTCAGGATTCAGAGGTCCAGGAATCGGGGTGGAAGTGGCACCACTCATCATCACCCCTAGTGATCCACTAGCAAAATTTTTGCTTCCTGTTCTCATGACATTGCATTATGCTGGCCTAGAGGTCTTAGTTCCAGAGGGAGGAATTCTGCCACCAGGAGGCACAACAACGATTCCATTAATCTGGAAGTTAAGATTGCCACCTGGATACTTTGGGCTCCTCCTACCTTTACGTTAATAGGCTAAGTGGGAGTTACAGTGTTGGCTGGGGTGATTGACCCAGAGTATCAAGATGAAATCGGTCTACTACACAATGGAGATAAGGAAGAGTATGCATGGAATACAGTAGATCTCTTTGGGTGTCTGTTAGTATTACTGTGCCCTGTGATTAAGGTCAATGGGAAACTACAGCAGCCCAATCCAGGAAAGACTACAAATGACCCAGACCCTTTAGGAATGAAGGTTTGGGTCACTCCAACAGGAAAATCACGACCTGCTGAGGTGCTTGCTGAATACAGAATGGTAGAAGAAGGTAGTCATTGATAATAGCTATGGCCATGTAACCAGCTATAGAAATGAGGAATGCAATTGTCATGAGTTTTTCCTCCTCCTTTTGTTAAAACATGTTTGTGCATGTATATACTTGTGCTAAGAAAATACCTTCGTTTTATTTCCTTTTTCTTTTATCATGTGGCATATTTATTGACTTCATATCAGCATTTAAGTATTGTTAACTTTATGTAATAATATTTGGGTTGGGGATTGGTGCATTTCTAGTTGTACAAAGGGTAGTTGTATTATGTTAGGTGTAATTATGAACTTATTATTGATATGCATGAGTGCAGGTTGACAAGGGGTGGGCTTATGATGGTTAATACTGAGTGTCAACCTATTTGGATTGAAGGATGCAAAGTACTGATTCTGGGTGTGTCTGTGAGGGTGTTGCCAAAGGAAATTAACATTTGAGTCAGTGGATGGGAAAGGCACACCCACCCTTAATCTGGGTGGGCACCATCTACTCAGCTGCCAGTGTGGCTAATATATAAAGCAGGCAGCAAAATGTGAAAAGACAATACCGGCCTAGCCTCCCAACCTACATTTTTCTCCCATGCTGGCTGCTTCCTCCCCTTGAATGTTGGACTCCAAGTTCTTTAGTTTGGGGACTCCAACTGGCTCTCCTTGCTCAGCTTGCAGACAGCCTATTGTGGGACCTTGTGATTATGTGAGTTAATACTTAATAAACTTTCCTTTATGTATATAAAAACCTATCCTATTAGTTCTGTCCCCCTAGAGAACCCTAACTAGTACACTGGTCTATAGACATCAAAGAATCACACAAATAAATGGAAAATTACAGTCTCTTAAACAGAAGTACATGGTACTTTAATGATAGCTAATTCTTACATTGCACTTGGTACATGCTAGGTACTAAGTATTTTACTAACCCATTGAGTCCTCAGAACAAGGCTATGAGATTGGTAGCATTATGATCACTGTTTTACTGATAAGGAAACTGAGACACAGAACTCTTATTTCTTGGACTAAGAACTAGCAAGTGGGAGGTTAGGGCTCTAACCCAGGAAGTCTGGCCTTAGGGTCTGGGCTGTTACCGCTATGTTGTACTGTCACATATGCTAGAGATTACATAATAGGGAATATGTGGAAATGAAATAGTCAAGGAGGTCAGTAGGGATTTTCCTCAAGATGCAGTGGCTGAGCTGATTTGTATGGAAGAAGAGCTAACTAGGCAACAGTGTTGGAGGGGAGGGTTACAAGTATGTCTACAGAAGGATCAGCATGTTTAAAGCCCAGTGACAGGAGGAAGCATGGCCAGTATCAGAGATTGAAAAGAAGGCTAGTGCCTCTAGGCTTCAGACAAAAAGAAAGGGCTAGATGGGGATGTGGAGAGTGTATCTGTTAGCTATGCTGCACAGCAAGCTGCTAAACAAAATGTACTGCCTTGAAATGATAACTATTTATCAGTGCTTCCACATCTGTAGTCAGTGGTATGAGCCTTTTGGCTGGGTTGGGCTGACCAGGGCTCACTCGTCATCTGTGGTCAGCTGTGGGTTGGATAGGTATCTGACCTTGGCTGGCTTCTTTCAGGGGTCTGGAGCCTTGGCTAGGAAACCTGGATGGTATGGTGGTACTCCACTTGGTCTATCACCCTGCAGCAGGCTGGCTTGGGCTCATTAACATGGTGGTGGTGGACTTGCAAGTGAATGACTGGCAATGACTAAAGCCTCTTGAGGTGTAGCTTTAGAACAACACAGTCATTTCCATCCTATTCTATTGGCCAGAGCAAGTCACAAAGCCAGCCTAGATTCAAGGGTGGAGAAATAGACTCCCCTTTGTAATGGAATGAGCTACAAAGTTATGCTGCAAAGCTGTGGATATAGGAGGGCTGGAGAATTGGGGCTTTTTTTTTTTTTTTTTTGCAATTAACTGCAGGCAGGTTGGGGCTATTACACTTAGGGCCTTATGAACATTTTAAGGCATTTTATTTTTAGGCTGTGAATATTGAGAAATCACTTAAAGATTTTAAGGTGTACAAAGATAACGACTTAAAAGACTTTAAGACGTATCTTTACCTTCAAAAAGGTGATTCTGGCTTTGGAGAAATCTAAGGAAGAAGAGAGGATGTGAAGAGAACAGTTAGGAGGCTATTATAAAAGTTCAGGTGAGAGATGATGGTTTGGATCACCCTGGTGGGTGTATGGTTAAAAATGGATGATTTAGAGAGCTAATTAGAAGGTAACGTTTTGTGAAGGTTAGATTTTGTGATGGACTGGTCATGGATTGGATATTGAATTTCTAGACCATTGGCTACTTGAGGGTGGGAACAGTGACTTTCATCTCTGTGAAATTCTAGTGTCTGATACATCATAAGTGTTCAATAACTACTAGAAAAATGAATTATCATATTGCATAGTGCATGGTCTTTTTTATTCTCCTTAGTTACACGTAAATCCTTGTGGTTTGGTATGCAGCTTCCGTGTGTGTGTGTGTGTGTGTGTGAAACTTTCCAGAATCAACAAGCACAGTGTCCAGGTAGGTGGCTCATTTGTTAACCTTTCCACCCCTGTAGCAGGAAGAGCACTGATTTCATGCAAAATGAAAGACACAGAGCCTTAGGGGGACATTCATCCTCCCGACAACCCTTCTCCAAGGGTGACTTGTGGACCAGTCCAATTAGCTTCCCGGGCTCTTGTCTAACAGAATAACACAGAATGGGCAAACAGTTGAAGCTGGAGGAAATGGTGCCCCTGGCTCTGGTTAAACGGCTGTTATAGTCTCCATTTCTAGGGATGTGCCTATTAACCCCCTGTGTGAGGCAGAGGCTCAGATATTTTTAAACAAGTAATGAAATAGAGGATGCTGCTCATCTTTACAAGGTATTTGAGTGAGAGTCAGTCAGCATAATGGTTGGGGTTTTCTTCACCAGGTATCAAAGGGCTATGCAATTGCAATTTTGGAGACCAAGACAGTCCAGCTGAAGTGAGCAGTTTTTCTTTGCTTCAGTTATGCTCATCTGCAGCAAAAGAGTTCTCTCTCCTACAAGCTTAATCTTCGCTGTTATCTTTGCTGCTTTTCTCAGAGGAGCTAAGGATTTAGTTAATTCTTTGGCCCTTTCTGGAAGCAGAGAAAATGGTTTGTCACTGCTGCTGAAAGGGGGCTTCCTGCTTCCTTTCCTCTGCCTGGTTTTGGGGAGACATTCATTCTGCTAGCAAGTGGGGCTAATTTAGTGTGTTCTGCTCACTCCATTTCATAGAGCCCAGGGAAGCTGCAAAGATTGGAAAGGCAAGACTGCATTTTTAAAATGCCTTTGAGCTTCAGTTGTTTGGATGTGAAATGTAGAATAATGCAAACTTTTCTGTTTCCCCATAACTAGCAGAGCAAGTAATGGCAGTTTTATACAACGGAGCCTGAAAATGGACCCCCAGTGCAATTTATTTGATGCTTACAAGTTGCCCACTGGGTTTTTAATGTGAAAGACAGTTTTGCCTTAAATAATTGCCTCAAATGAAAAAAACATTAGAGTGCTCCTCTGTAAGCAATAATCTGGAATCACTTCTGAGACTGTTGGCCTGGTTATTGTCATGATATATGGCTCAAAATAATGACCTCTCAGACCTGCATGCAGCAACAGACCCATTTCTTTTTTCCTGAGGGCGCGGGATCAGGGTAGGTGGAACAGGCTCCATGTGAACTGAATCCTCTTTGTGCGTTTTGATTTTTAAAATATTTAAGGAGAAATTTCCAGCCCAGTGTGTGAGCACTTAACCACATGCCTCTTATTACCACTGATGAGATTCATGCAGCTTGGACCCTGCGCTTCTATTTACCCTTTAATAAGTTCTCCCATCATGGAGCTATTGACAATTGTTTTCTAAGAAAAACAACCAACACCAATGCACACATCCTCTTGCATTTCCTTTATCTGCTGAGATAGACTTATCCAGAAAGTGTTTTTGTTTAATGCCAAATGGCGTGTGAGAGACTGAATATCTAAACAGACCATGGTCAGACCTTATGTAAAAATAGAACTGTGACCATAACCTCCAGCAGCCTCTCAGGGACCCCCCCCACCCTTATCTGCAATAAACAACTCAGCAAGCCCTCCCACTAAAGCCTGATTTACAGGAAGTTAGACCGCTCTCTCTAGTAACAATCTGGGAAGCTAAACAATAACTTGTGTAACAATTGGCCCCAAATTGCCAGAACTTGATTAATGACTAACAGCTTTTCCTAGTTTTTGTGGCTGCTTCCAATTTAGGACCATCCAGAGAAAGCCAAATATTCCCCTAACCAATCACATGGCTCCTAGTTAGCCATCCCCAGCTTCTCCAGACCAGCAACCTCCAATCAGGGCACATCTGAAGCCATCCCTTCTGTCCACTGTAAAGCTCTCCCACTCCCCTATCTGCTGTTGAGTCTCTGATATGCCTGTCATGGTGGCTGACTCCCTTGCTACAGCAAGGTTGGAATAAATCGCTTTTGCCTTTCTCATTTGGATGGTGTTTATTTCCACATGTGGTTCAGTTTTTGAGTTTTAGGTTAAGTGTCTGTGACTTTCTGGAGCTCTTTTTGTCGTCTTGCTCCTACCCCAAAAGGAAATGGAGCAGATGGAAGGCAGATAATATCCCATCTCTGCTATAGAAATAACCTGCTTCAGGGGCAGAGTAATTGCAGGAATCTTCCTGCTTCCGAGAAAGTCCAGGAGAGTATCATTGCAAACCAAACCTGGGAGTTCCTTTGAGACTGGACCTTCAGATGCAACAGGAATGTCAGGTTCATTTTCATCCTCAATAGGAGGGAAGGGCAAATGGGGCTACTTCACTTTGATATATCTGTTCCATCATTATTCCTTTCATTTAGTCATTCAACATAACATTTATGTGCTTAATATAAGGGTTTTAATTATTTATCTTTTTAATTTTCAAAGACATTTTAAAGCACATCCTTTCAGTTCTGGAGAAACTGAGGTTCTGTAGCATGGCTCCTGAAAGGTAGCTCTTCAGAGTTCAGTCAACTGGGTTAGACTCATACTTTGATAAAAATGTTATTTTTTTCCCTGGTTATTTATACTGAAGAAGTTTTTTGATGCCTCCCTTTTATTCTGTTGTTTCTTGGCTTGCTTTAAAAATTACCGACGTAATTTGGAAGTACTCTTGGGATGTGCTCTTGGATCTTAAGATCAAGCATTCAAATGTGCATGCATTCATTTATTCTGCAGAATTAAGGCCCTACAAAGTCAGATTTACCATGAAGCTAAGGATGTGTAGCTTCAGCATCTCTATTTGGCCATCTCCTTCCAACTCTCCGGGAGGGACCAAGGTGGGGCAATTCAGTCACCTGTTTGCATAATTTTGTAAAATTTGCAGAAGTAATATATTTGAGCCACTATTAGTAAAGACGGTTGTTGCCTTCTTCTCTGACTTCATTCTGTCACACCACTTCCTCTCATGTTGGGTGAGATTGGAAGAGCTGCAAGAAAATTTGAAAACTGCCCATAGGGAAGGTTGAGTGAGGGATTTACTGTGTTTGAATTTAGTGAGATATGTTTATGTGTGCAGCTAAGTCATTGCCATCAAAGATTCATGACAGTGGCAAAGCTTGAGATTTGACTGTATTGTTAATGACCCACTATATTCTATTATGTCATTTGTTTGGTGGATTCTTTAATTCAGAGAAATCTTCCAGGTACCCTTGGACACTTGCCAGCACCTGATGCTAACCTTCCAGCCCTTTCTACCTCCAACACACTTCTCTTGGCTTCTCCACCACTTTCATCCTCACTACCACCCTCAATCTAAGCTGGACCCCATGCCAAGCCCATGCTTGTTTCTATGATGGCCTTACTCAAGCCTACCCACACAGGTTCTTACTCATTTGATATGAAATTTTGACATAGACAGAGATAACATAAAACCTGTAAGTCAGTCCAGTGAATTCATCAACAACAAGATGGTTAACAAGGGTTTCTAATTCAAAGAGCATGTAAGGCTGGTCATTGAGAAAGTTTGAAATGCAGCTCACACATGCAAGTAAAGGAAATTTTCACAAATTTTACAACAATCCTAAACAGTTACACGACATTACCAATAATGAGTTATATAGTTGAAAGAAATTGTTCTAAAACTAAATTCAGTCAACAGTCCTAGAGATTTTTCTGTTCTCTCTTTAGTAAATATTAACAAAGTCATTGTATGGCCAAAGTGCACCTATACAGCAATGCAGAAAAAAGGCTATCAAGGCTTGCTAGAGAATCTGTGAATAAAAATACTTTTGTGGATGTTGTGATCTATGTGGCATTTTCCAGGTTTTTATGATTTAATTTTGGGGCATATTTTTTCTCACTATAAATATTCTCTTACATATTTTTATACAGTAATACTTATTTTTAATTAGGCATTCCAAATTTTGAGATTATTGTAGATTCACATACAGTTGTAAGAAACAGTGCAGAGGAATTCTGTACATTATTCACCCTATTTCCCATTTCCCCAGTGGCAACATTGTACAAAACTATAGTTTAACATCAAAACTAGGATATTGATATTGGTACAGTTTCTATATAATTTTTCTATTTGTACCTTTGTGTCTTTTTTTCTAAAGAGCTCCCCATTCCTTTCAGTATGATAAGCTTCAGTCCACCTGTCTACCATGTGCCAGACACCATTCTAGGTGCTGGGGATGGAGCACTGAATGAAAGTGCCAAAGTCCCTGGCCTCAGGGAGCTGCCACTCTATTGAAGAAAATAGAAATAAACTATACAGCATATCAGATAACTGTTATGGAGAAAAATCAGAATAAGGAGATAGGGAGAATCTGAGATAGACTGACATTACTAATTTAAGAAGGGAAGCTGGAAAAGGAAGGCACTTTATGATTGCTTTAACCTTTTAATTAATAAATCTCACTTTGGAGCTCAAACACCACCCTAAGACTCCTAGATCATACTTGTATTATACAAACATCTATGTCTCGAAGGAGGTGTTTTATTTCAACATAAGTGCAGCATTAGCATCACCAGAAAATACTTGTAACACAGAGGATGTAACTAAAATAGGATCTATGCCCAAGGCAACAATATTAAAGAGTTCTAATGGGAAAGTCTGTTATTAATATGTAATTTCATCTTAAGAACTGCTTACTTTGTCCAGACTGCATTGTGTTGGGACCTGCTTGTTCTATCATTTGAAAATAATGAAGTGCCAAAGTCAGTACCAATCACATTAAGTCAAAGACGCAAGACAGAGAAGTCTGTGGCAGCTATTTCTTTTTTTAAAGAAGGCAGTAATGAGGTCCTGAAGAATAAATCATTTTCAACCCATAGCCTTGCATAGAAAAGAGGCCTCCATGAATGTGAAGTTGAAGAAGCCAGCCCTAGTGGAGACAGCTCTGCAGACTGGGCATGTGTTCTGCCCCTGGCCATTAGTATGTGATGTGGTGAAGACACTCAACTTTCTCAGATGATCAAATCAAATGATATATTTAAGCTCCTTCTGTGATGATATCTTGTATAGAGCAGTTGCTCAATAACTGTTTCATTTTTCTGTTTCATCCTATCATGGGTAAAACTAGGATGACATTCATAATATGTACATGCAGAAGTATAGTGTTGTTAGAATTCAACACGATAACCCATGTTTAAACAATCATATAAACTGGAAGATACCGTAACTATTGGTTTTCATTATTGAATATGATAAATTTCATTTTTTTTATGATTTGTTTTGCTATGAACTAAGAGAATATGACAAGTATTTGGGATTTTCTAGAGTGTTTGATAGGTCATAAAAAATTGTCTTGCCAATTGTTTTGGTCACTAGAGTAGTGATAGGAACTAAAATGTTGCACAGAAGTCTGAAGGATGAGTGACTGATGTTAAATGGCAATTAATTAAAAGTGAAAATACAAGTATGGTTAAGAGTAGAAAACTGTGTGTGGCCTGTCAGAAAGTATAGTGAACTGAGAGAACTATTGCCACACTAAATTATAGAAATATTGTACTTGATTTTTCTGAAATAGGGAACTATGAATTCGCAAGGCTATATGAAGAATGGTTTTTCTTTCTCAGCTTTTGCTGGACCCTGAAATAGAATCGGGGTCTCTGTAAAGACAGCTTAACTCTGCTTTTGGCTGTGACATTTCTCTGACAGTCTCTAGAAGAGGATCAATACAGTAACACGGATCAAGGTCCTAAATCACACAAAAATAGCTGAGTGTGAAGGTGGTTGCTGGAAAGGAAGAAAGAGGGAAGGAATGAGACATTATTGTGAAGCTCAGAGGGAAAGCCGACTTCAGGCAAGATTCAATCCAGTGTCTTGGTGATGTCAGCAGTGTGTCCTTATCACTCCCCTCTCCCTTTCTTTCTGCTGCCTCATCTTAAGTGGCATCCCCTCATGTTTGTTGGCTTCACAGAAGAAAAGGAAGGCCAGTGTGACTTGGAACTTCGTGACGGGGAAACATGCAGCAGAAGCAGCAGGGAGGAGGCAGATTATCTATGGCCTTGTATACCTGGCAAAGAGTTTGAATTTTGTGTTGAGCAGTGGGAGGCTACTTAAGATTCTTAATCAAGGCAGTTACATGACATGCTGTACAGTCTTAAAATATCACGTTGATTGTGGAGACAGAGTGGTTTGGAGAAGGGTCAGAGCAGGGAAATAAGCAAGGAGGTGGTCATAGTGTCCCTTGGGTCTTGGTAAGGTGTATATGTGGGAGACAAGAAAAAAGCAAGAGTGAAGTGCTTTGTTTATGGTGATTGATTGCAACCTAGGTTTAGAATGTTCTTCCTGGTATTTATCTTGCCAGGCACCCCAGAAGTACTACTTGACTATGGCCAATTTTATGTTAAATATTTCCAGTTTTGCTTACTTGAGAGTTTTTAACTCAATATTATAAAACAGAAGAGGAAAAGTGACTAACACAAGAAACAAACATAGCAGAATTAGACCCCTAAGGAGTTTAGATCATAGAATTAGCAGGAAAACACTCTGAATTACATTTGTTTAAGATAGATACAACTATTTTAAAAAGGATTAAGACACCAGAAAAGAACAAGAAAATGTGAAAAAATAAGTCCATGCATATTTGAACAAGAACCAAATAGAACTCTTAGAGAAGGAAAATACAGTCAATGGTATAAAAAACTTCAATAATAGGTTAAGCACAGATGAGACAGCTTAATTGGTAAACTGGAAAAGAATGAGGATATCTAGAATGCATCATAAGTATGAAGCATTGAATAATTTAAATGAGAGATTAAGAGATGAGAATAGCCAACACATGTATAGCAGCAGTTCTGGAGAAGATAACAGAAAGGATAAGGCAGTGGCTGTAATATAGGAGTATGGCTGATAATTTCCTTGAGTTGATGAAAGATATGATTCTTAGATATAGACAGCACAAATTCTAAGTATGATACATCAAAGTAAATCAACATTTGGGAATTTAGATACACTGCAGAGATCAAAGGAAAAGGAACCCTAATGTTAATCAGAACAAAGCCAGGATGTCTTCAAAGGAAAAATACATAGTAGACTTCTCAACAGCAATAATGGAATCCAGAAAGGCAGCAGAATAAATCAAAGTAGATCTTTGCATCCAGCTAAACTCTAACATGAGCCATGGCAAAATACAGACAATATGGACCATCAAGAACTGGAAGAGTTTACTATTGAGATCATTGAAAGTGGATTTTTAAAGAAGATCTGTCTAGAAGGAGCGTGAAGAAAGAATGGATAGTGACACGATGAGATACCATGTCATACCCACTAAGATGACTATAAATAAGGCAGAAAATAACAGTGTTAGGATATGGAGAAGTTGTACCCTCATACACTGCTGGTGAGGATGTAAAATAGTGCAGCTATATTGGAAAATAGTCTGGCAGTTCCTCACAAGGTTAAATACAGACCTACTATATGACCAAGCGATTCTACTCCTAGGTTTATACCAAGAAAACTAAAAAAAAAAAAAAGTCTACACAAAAACTTGTACATGAATGTTCACAGAAGCATTATTTTTAATAGCTCAAATATGGAAATAACCAAATGCCCATCAACTAATACGTAGATAAATAAAATGTGGTACATCCATGCAGTGGACTATTATTTGAGAGTAAAAAGGAATGAAGTACTGGTACATGCTACAACATGAATGAAACTTGAAAAACACTCTACAAAGCAAAAAAGGTCAGACACAAGAGACCACATGTTACGTGATTCAGTTCATATACAATGTACAGAACAGTTAAACTTCCAGACAGAAAGTAGATTAGTAGTTGATTAGGGCTGAGAGGTTTGGGGAAACAGGGGCTGCTCATAGGCACATTTTTGGGGGGATGATTAGTTGTTCTAAAATTGATAGTAGTGATGATTGTACAACTCTGTACATTTACTAAAAGCCATTGAATTGTACACTTTAAATAGCTAAATTGTGTGTCTATGAGTTGAATCTCAAGAAAAAGAAAAACATGAATAATGGTCAAAGAAACTGGTAAATACATGGGTAAGTCAGTCTACTTGCTAAACTGAAACTAAAACTAAAAACTAAACAATTTAAAATAGGCAGGTGGAGAAGGTAGAAATCACTATTAACGCTAGACTCTATTAATTAAAAAATCCATGCATAATTTTAAATTTGTAAGGAAATAGGAAAGAAGTTATACAATCAATACAAAAGAATATAGGATTAAAAAATTAGGGAGCTAAGGGTCAAAATCAAGAATTAGAAAAGAACAAACCCAAAGAAAGTAGAAAGAAGGAAACAATAAAGATGAGAGCAGAAAAAAATACAAAATGGTGGGCATTAAAGTCAATTGTTGGTTCTCAAAGGGACTAATATAGAATATGAAAACCTTTTTAAATAATGATAGAGGGAATTTATAACTAATATAAATGAAAAAGGGGACGTGGCTATAGATAGGAGTAAAAATGATATGAGAATATTATAAATAACTTTATATCAATTAAGTTATGACTATCAGAAACATACTGTAATCATTATACTTAGGAAAATGCAATGTAATTCCATTAGAGTCAGTACCAAAGCAGTAAGACCAGCTTTCACTTCTCCAGTTCAACACTAATGGAGGGCTCAGCCAGTGTAGTTAGACAATAAAAGAAACAAACATGTAAACTGATATGGAGGGGGAGATTATTAACCATCTTTACATGGCTCCATTGTTCTGCTTGTAAGTATGTATTGCTTTTATATAGAAAGAATCTAATCAATGAAAGAAATAACTATTAAACTTTTGTTTTAAAAAATATATTTTATCACATTTTTATTATTTTCTCCCACACAAATCTCATGTTGGATTGTAATCCCCAGTGTTGGAGATGGGGCCTGGTGAGAGTGATTGGATCATTGGGGCAGTTTCTAATGGTTTAGCATGAGATCTGGTTGCTTAAGAGTATGTAGCATCTCCCTCCTCTTTCTCTTTCTCCTACTCTGGCCATGTAAGATGTGCCTGCTTTCCCTTTGTCTTCTGCCACAATTGAAAGTTTCCTCCTCAGACATGCTTCCTGTACAGCCTGCATAACCGTGAGCCAATTAAACCTCTTTTCTTTATATATTACTCTGTCTCAGGCATTTCTTTATAGCAATTTGAGAGTGGACTAATCCATAAATATTGCAAGGAAAAGGATGAATCATCACAATTAGAAGGGTATATGATTTTCTACCTGCAAAAGCCAAGGAGAATGAAAACCAATAGGACAGTTAGAGTGTCTGAATGATAAATTTACATCATTCCCTTTGTCACAGTCACTGTCTTTGTTATATAATTACTACTCCATTCTAGAGTCTGTGCTAAAGATGTGATGTGATTATCTCGATTAATCCTCGTAACAAACTTAAGAGGTACGCTGTTGTCATTCCTACTTTGTAGGTGAGGAAACCTGTTGAAAGAGGAGTCAGCTTAGCTCCGTGCATAGAGCCAGTGGGTAGATGATCTGGGATTTGAGCGCAGGGAATCTGAGCTCTGAGACTTTGTCCTCCACCACTGGGCTGTGCTGCCTCCAAACACAACCTCCTACTCTAGAAACTGGAGCGGGGAAAGATGTGGTTCTAGTTGCCAGACAAATCATCAAGGCTCAGGAGTAAACTGAATGAGGTATGTCTGACACTTAAATGAAGGAAACTACTAAGCAGTACTGAAGGACATAAAAGAAAACTGAAATGGAAAATCATACCACTTTTGGGGCAAGGGTGGGCAATGGTGGCACTCATTGCTGTGAAGAGGTCATTACTCTGTAATCTATGAATTCAGTTCAATCCCAATCAGCACCTCAAAAGGATTTATTTAAGAAAAATGTGTTCAGCTAGTTTTAAAGTTCATTTGAAAGAGAAATTCAAAAGCCATTAAAAAAATTATAGGCAGGCTACATAAAAATAAAGATTTGTATGTCACAAAACACCATACATACTTTTTTTTTCCTAAAAAAAAGATCATCTAGGGAAAGCTATTTGTCACATATAAGACAGACAAAGGGTTATATTCCTAATAAACTGAGTGCCTACACACTGATATGGAAAAGAAAAACAACTTGATTGATTGATTAGATAAAGCCATGAACAGTCAATTCATAGTAAAGAAAATAAATGGTCAATAAAATATGAAAAGACGCTCAAACCTCCTACTAGTCAGGTAAACAAAAATCAAATGATGGAGATTTGATTTCTGCCTGTCAGACTGGCAAACATTTAGAAGATTTGTAGCGTCCAGTACTGGCAAGGGTGGTAGGAAATTGATAAGCTTTTCAGTGCTGATGGAGGTTTAAATTGTTACAATCTTCTTAAAAAAGTAATCTAGTGGTTTCTATTAAAATTTAATATATATGTGCCCTTTGACACAGGAGTTCCATTTTTTAGAAATATAGTTTACAGAAATAAAAAATAAAGCAGCTACTTGAGAGACTGAGTCAGGTGAATTGCTTGATCTAGAGAGGCCGAGCTGGCAGTGAGCTGAGATCATGCCACTGCACTCCATCCTGGGCAACAAGAGTAAAACTCCATCTGGTCTGGGGTAGAGAGAGATCCAAGATGGCCGATTAACAATAGCTCGGTATTGTAGCTCCCAGTGAAAGCGCAGAGAGCGAGTGGACGCCGCACTTTCAGACAAATATTTGTTGCCCACAGACTGGGAGATTCCCGGCGGAGGAGCCACATGGGTCGCCAGTGTGACTTTTTTGGCCAGCGTGGCTATTTTGCCGGCGCCTCGGCGCAGAGTATATGGGACAGGGTGCCCTTTGAGTCCGGCTCGGCTGGTCCCATCCCCACAAGGAGAACAGCAATTGGAAGCGCTGAGGACTGAGAGTTTCACAGTAAGCACAGCTGAACCAGGAAGGTCCAGCTGCGCGGGGAAGGGGCATCCGCCAAAGG
>CAUYLG010034923.1:0-19665 GCA_963573385.1 Cacajao melanocephalus | reverse complement strand
GTTATTTTCATCCCTTATTCCTTCCTGTCTCCATTGTTAAGCACAATTATTGGCATAAAAGAGGTTTTTAATACCCATTTTTAGACTGCATTCTATCCTGGGCAATAGAACAAGAATCCCATTCTCTCTCCCTCTTTCTCTTCCTCTTTCTTTCTCTCTTACATTCTTTTTTTTTTCTTTCTTTCACTCTCACTTTCTTTCCTCTCTTTTTCTTTTTTCAAAAATAAAAAAATAAAAAAAATAAAAAATAAAAAAAAGAACTGCCTGCACATTATACAAACTTGTAACAAATAAACAAACATTGAAAAAAAAACAGGAATTTGCCTTGAACTCTTAAATCGTTCCAAACTACAATGATACAACATTGTAGAAAACTGCTGGATTTTTCCAGCATTGCAACTTCTGAACAACAACCAATGAACTATAGACTCATATACTGGCCAGCCACGTCCATCAGTGATAATTCTTTGAAGACAACTTGTATAATCACACTTAGCTTCCTTTTCATTCCTCTTAAGAATCCCTTCTCCCCTCTGTGTTTCTGGAACACAGTTTGGCTTCTAGCTGAATCTGTGTCTCCTGAATTGCAATTAAGACTCATCTTATTGCATTGCAGCTTGGCTTCTTGCCCCTTCTTGGTTGACAGTGGAACTATGATTGCTGCAGTAGTTCAACCAAAACAGGCCTTACTAAAAATATTGAGGAAGGTTTGCAAGTTAATTTTTTTCTTATCTGAATAGTTACTTATTTTTGAATTTTATAATTATTTGAATATTTTTCATTCTTGATTTTTGCAGGCACAGACCACATCAAGCAATTGTAAACAATGTCAGAGCTTCTGTGGGTCTTTATCAAGTCCTTAGATATCACAAATCAGAGGAGAGTGAGAGACTGAGCTTACAAATGGAAAATGGCCAGCCTATATATATATAAACATGAAACTTTGACCTGCAACCTGCAACTACCTTCCCAGGGTATCAATCCCTGATCTATGATGAACAGTCCTGTTATAAGTCATGAAGAGGACTCAAATATGTCACCCCCAAATATGTCACTTTTGCACAAGGATTATTTCAAGCTGAAAGAAACTGAGAAAGCAGACACAAAAAGAGCTCTTTACCTTTTTGCATCTGTCTAAAATCAGAGCATACATGTCCTTTTGTGAAGGTATCTCCCTTTCCACCAGAAAGAGAACAACTCTTAATTGCAAGGAAGGACTAATCACTAGCGATGGCATAGCCTTTAGTCTGCATAAACAGAACTTACTCAAATAACACCTATTTTCCATGAGTTTTTACCACATATTTACCATCCCACAATTTACTGTCCCAAAAGCCCAAACCTCTTTTTCTTTGTCTAGTCACTTCTCCTCAATTTATCACTCTTTGTTAAAATGGTACAAGGTTCTTAGGTCTAACTGCCTCTGGGTTTTCACATCTTTTCTGTAAAACCTCTGTATACCTTTGAAATAAACTTTTTCTCCTGTTAATCTAGTGTAATTCACAGGACCCAGACACTGAATTGAAGAATGAAAGTAGAGGAAGGGACTTATTTCTCTCATATAGTCCAATTTGTAGGAACCCAGACTGCTATCTTTAGTGGCAAACCAGAAAACTAAACAATGACTTCTGCAACAATTGGCCTAAAATGTCAGGACTTGATTAATTACTCACAGGTCCCCTAATTTTTATCTCTGCTTCCAACTTAGGACCTTGGAAAAGCCAAATACACATCTTTAACCAGTCACATAGAATCCTCTCGAGTTAACTTCTTCCAGCTTCCCCAGGCCAGCAGCCTCCCCTCAGGGCACACCTGAAGCCTTCTCTTTTTCCACTATGAAGCTTTACTACTCCTTTGTCTGCTTTTGAGTTTCTGTGAAAACACAAGTGATGGTGGCTAACTCCCTTGCTATGTAGCAAGCTCAGAATAAATAACCTTTTCTTTTCTTTTTTTGAGACAGAGTCTCTCTCTGTCACCAGGCTGGAGTAGTGCAGTGGCACGATCTCGGCTCACTGCAACCTCCCCTCCTGGGTTCAAGTGATTCTCATGCCTCAGGCTCCTGAGTAGCTGGGATTACAGGCACGTGACACCACACCCAGCTAATTTTACTTTATTTTATTTTTTTTTTGTATTTTTAGTAGAGATGGGGTTTCACCATGTCGGCTGGGATGGTCTCAATCCCCTGACCTCATGATCCACCCACTTCGGCCTTGCAAAGTGTTGGGATTACAGGTGTGAGCCACCGTGCCCGGCCAACCTTTGCTTTTCTCATTTGGTAGGTCTTCCTTTTTTTACACATGAGTTTTGAAGGTATCACAATTGCTGGATAATTTAATTTTAAAATGTAGCCTCTCAGTCTTGCAGAAAGGAAAAAAAAGTGTTATTTTGTTGTAAGTTCATTCACCTACAGATGAGAAGCTAATTGACTGGTGCACCACTTTAATAGGACAACTGGCTGAATTCAGCCTGATAAAAAGTGTGACCAGCACAGAATATTTAATTAAAAAATGCTTTAAGTATGGAGTATTACATCTTCAAATGTTTAATTTTTTTCTAGCTTTTTAAAAGTATCATTGACAAATAAAAGTTGCATATCTTAACAATGTATAACATGATGTTCTGATATATGTATACACTGTGAAGTGATTACCACAGTCATACCACACTCAGGCTAATTAATATCTCCACCTCTCACATAGTTGTGTGTGTGTGTGTGTGTGTGTGTGTGGTGAGAATCTTCCAACTACACTGTCTTAGCAATTTTCTTTACTTTTTAATATATATTTTAAACAGGGTCTCACTGTTTCACCCAGGCTGGGGTGCAATGGTGTGATCATAGCTCACCGCAGCCTTGAACTCCTGGGCTCAAGCAATCGTTCTTCCTCAGCCTACCAAATAGCTAGGACCACGGGCATGCTCCACCACACCTAGCTAATTTTTAAAATTTCTGGTAAAGATGGCATCTTGTTATGTTGCCCAGACTGGTCTCTAACTTCTGGGCACAAGTAATCCTCTCGACTTGTCCTCCCAAAATGCCGGGATTACAAACATGAGCCACCACACCCAGGCAGGAATTTTTAACTATAAAATACATCAATTGTGGTCACTGTGCTATACAACACATTTTCAGAACTTATTAATCCTAACTAAAATTTTGAAACATTTAATTTTTTAATCAGCCCCACATATTGAAATACAGCATCTCCTCATATCAGTCATTGATGTTAGAGTAGGTTTGTAACATAATTGCCTTTGCAGAAAATGGAAAGAGATGCTTAATGGATGAAGAGGATGATGCGGGTTGGTTAACAGATTAGGCAAACATTGGTCTCTGGGACTCTACAGAGTCCTGGTGACCTGCGAGCTTGGATGGAAAAAAAAATTCTCTTAAAATGGGAAGTGCTCCTTTTTCTCAAGAGAAAATAAAGAAGTCTTGTCCACAAAAACCAACCTGGTCATCATTCACAAGGAGGATGCTGAACTCTGGGTCAAATATACCTAGCCATTCATTCATTCATTCATTCATTCACTTATTTGATAAGCATCTGTGAAGTATCATCTATTGCACACCAGGCACTATGAGAACTTCTGTGAGTCTATAGCAAAGTGAGTTACACTTAAGTAAAGAAAACATGCATGTGGACAACTGTATAAATAACAGTGGTGCAGAGTGTTTAAGAATGCAGAGGTAGTTGGGAGTCTAGCCCTGCTGCCATCTAGGGCAATACAGTCTAGAACCGTTGGTAGCCAGAAGACTCTGGATGCCAGCTTTCACCTACCTTCTGCTCTCCCTGATCTAAATGCATTAGGGTCCCTCAGATCAGAAATGCACAGAGCTGAGTTAGCAGAGAGCTTGCTATCCTTTTTTCAATTATTCACAGTTTAGATGCCACAGAGTTTCTTTTGTTCTAACAGCCAACTAAATGGCCCTGATTCTATAACCTTCCTCTCATTGTCATAATTGTTTATTTTCAAACATACATTTGTTCAGCAAGCATCCATCAAGGTACTTCCCTTTTGAGGATCTAAGGAACTGAAACGAGTAGAAACCTTGCTCTCAGTTGGAATGAAGGAAGGGAAGTATCCAGTTCTCCTGTATTTTCAAACACAACTATTTTAACCTAAAATAAAATAATTTTAGAGATGCAACAACAATAATAATAAAGAGTAGCCGCTCAATATTTTGAACATACTGAGAAAGTGGCTTTCTTAAGTCAGCCAGCAAAATATACAGTGAGAACTCCAAGCTAGACCCCAGGATTCCTGTTCCAGATCTCCCACCATAAGAAAATACTGGCCTCGTGGGGTTGTATTATGGGAGTCATCATGTTGTCCTTCATTTACGTTTTTCTTAATTGTGCATCAGAATTCTGATTTGCAATGGAATCACCAAGTTAGCCACGATCATTTTGTTTTTAATGTTCATGATTATTTGCTTGTAGGGTGCTCCTCTGTTTTGCTCTTACAGCTTTTGGATCTTTATTTAGCTGAATTACTCAGTTGCCTTTGTTTTCTTAAATGTTCTTCAGTAGTCTGTGATTTTGTACCTTTCTTAACCATTTAAGTTACATTTTATTAGGCTTTACAGAGGTTCGGTTGTATGCTATCTCATAGGAAAAGACACTTGCACCTGGTTAAAGGACTTGCTTTAGGATGTGTAAAATCATGGGCAAATCAGAGGATTTCCTAATTTAACAAACTGGAGAAGTGAGCCAATAATATCTCCGTCTCTGTCATCTAGCTAGCTCTGCCTACTTACCATCTGTCTATCTCAGTGATTCTCAACCAGTGACTGTTTTATCCCTAGCTCCACAAGGGACAATTTGGCAATGTCTGAAACTGTTTTTGGTTGTCACTACTGGGACACTGGCAGCAGGTGGATGGAAGTCAGGGATGCCGCTAAACATCCAACAGTGCACAGAACACCTCCCCATCATCAAAGACTGTCTGGCCCAAAGTTTCAACAATGCCTGGACTGAGAAATGTCTATCACTATCTACATCTATCTTATCTATCTATCTATCTATCTATCATCTATCTTCCTATCAATAATTTACCTACCTCTCTTTTCTCTATCTCTCTTTTTCTATCTTTATAGAAATGTGTTACATTCTGTTAAATGGAATATAGTAAAGCAATGAATAGTAAGTAAACTAGGTAAGTGGAAAGTGGATTATTTTGTCAGGGAACATCGATTAAAGTCCTACTTTGGATTTGGAAAGTTAACTGTGGTTTGATTAACCTGTTTTAAGGTCCGAGCTCATTACATGAAGCTGCAAAGATAGGGCCAGGAAACATTTTTCAATTGATCTTAGAACATTTGTACTCACTGCCAGTTCAGAGAGTAAACCGATAAGTGTATCTGGCCATTTCCAATAGCTAACTGTGAATTGGTTTACATTTATCTTTACAAATGGATAAATTATAAATTTCTCCTCAAAATTACCTTCTAACTTGATTTGCCTCCTTTTCCACTGTTACATCATTTTTTGATCGGCAAAACCAGTGATCTCAAATAAACAAATAGAAGGAATTTTGTCACCAAAAAGTTCTAATTATGAAATCTAAGGTAAATATGACAACAGAAAAAGATCATTAGAACCACACCATCATATTTGTTGCCATCAAGACCCAGTATCCAACGTTAAAATTAGTGAGAAAAGTTTTGTAGAGAAAAGGAATATCTGAATAGTCTCAAATAATATCCCCCCAAATATTTCTTAATTGCAAAGGAACAGATAGTGCTTGTGTTCATTTTCTCTTGCCACAGAGCAAATTACCACACATTGTTGTAGCTTGGCACCAAGTCTGTGGGCTGGGAGTACAGGAAGAGCGTTCTGCTCAGAGTCCTACGGGTTGAAATCAGGAGGACCACAGACTGTGTTCTCATTTACAGCTCTGGGTTCCCTTCCAAGCTTCAGGTTGTTGGCAGAACCAATTCCGGTGCCGCAGAATGGAGGCCCCGCGTGTTTGCAGGCTGCCACCCAGCGCCTTCTCAGCTCCCGGCCGCTGTTCTCCATTCCTTGCCATGGGACCTCCTCTGCTACATGCAGTTGTTCCTTCAGGACAGCAGGAGAATCTCCCTGACTTCCGCTTCCCCCACCCATTTTGAGGCATTCAATAGTTCAGGCCCACTCAGGAGAATCTCTCTTTGATTAACCCAGAATCAACTGATCAGGGACTCTAATTAAATCTGTAAAAATCCCTTCTGCAGTATAACATAGCACAATCACAGAAACTCTCTGTTTTATTTTTGCAGATTTTATATTAAGTCGAAAATTATTCCAGTAAAATGTTTTTAAAAAATCAGCCATCTTCCATGACAGTTGGTTAAGTTGAGAGACGTAATAATTTGGAGATAAACATTCCTGCTATGGTGGTGTAAGTGCTTGCAGAAGAGTCGAGTTTATCACTTGTTCTTTTAGGAAATGACAGGAACCTTAGGTGATGTCAGGTTTAGAAAGAACGTGGCCACAAGCATTAGGAATTAACAAGCAATCCATGCCTAAGATGGAAGGAAAAGATCACCAGACATTAAGCATCTAGAATAGACCAAGTATTTCTATGCTAGGCCCTTCTATGCCCACTAGCTTAGGGGGCAACTATAATACCTATTTTACTGATTAGAAAATGATTAAGGCTCAGAATTATAAAGGACATAAAGGAATAAGACCAAAACTTGAACAGAGGTAATTTTAACTGACCTCAAAGCCCAGGTTTTTTTCTTTTTTGAGATGAAATCTCACTCTGTCGCCCAGGCTGGAGTGCAGTGGCACAATCTTGGCTCACTGCAACCTCTGCCTCCCAGGTTCAGGCAATACTCCTGCCTCGGCCTCCTGAGTAGCTGGGATTACAGGTCTGTGCCACCATGTCCAGCTAATTTTTGTGTTTTTAGTAGAGACGAGGTTTCACCATGTTGATCAGGCTGGTCTTGAACTCCTGACCTCGTGATCCACCCACCTTGGCCTTCCAAAGTGCTGGGATTACAGGTGTGAGCCACTGCACCTGGCCTCAGGCTTTTTTCTTATATGTTATACTGCATCACCAACATCTCAACAGGTGGATAAAAGTAAAATAATATTGGAAAATATGCAGACAAAACAATGAGCAGAGTGTCCTGCTTATTCAAGTGCAGAACTGAGCAGCAGCTGGTGTTCAGCAAGGGAAGGAGGGTGGTCTGAGGGCATAGCTAACTCAAGCACTATTCAGGAAACCATCATTTTAAAGCAAGTAAACCAGCAGATAGGGCAGGACGAAGACAAGACAATGCCACACCCCTGTTCAATTCTGAATTCGGGCAAGATGGCGGGTGCTGGAAGACCAGGATCCAGTGCTGGGAAGAACACCTTGGGGGAGCAAGGCAGGATTGCTGGATTTCCTGCCCAAGGAAGATTCAGACAGGGGCAGCTGAACAGATACGGCATCCGGGAAGCAGTTCAGGGGAACTCAGGCACCACCTCATCTCTGGACTGAGTCAGCATTGGAGATGGGCAGGAAATCGGGAGCAGGGATGATTCGTGGACTGATTCTTCACGGCACAGAGGTGTTAGCTGTGGTCAGCAGCAAAGACCGATGGGGCTGTCTTAGTCAGAGGACAGTGGGTAAGGCTTCCTGCTTCTGTTAGGTGTTGCATAGAACTGAGCTTATGGTAGCAAATACTAGCAAAACAAACTCTAATGAGCAGAGGAAACGGAGGCTGAGGAAAGGTGCTGCAATGTTCACTAAGAAAGAGTCATGCCAAACTGATTTCTTCTACTGGTTTGATGTGTGTATTGAATTTGAGACCTTGATTGACAGTATATCTAGCATCAGCAAGGCCTTTGACTAAGTCCCCCTTGATATTCTTATGTGTAATTCATTAATTTGGGTATTTGCAGAGGACTATGGAGGAATATGAGTACAATTACATGGATGAACAGAATATTGTCAATCAATTGGTTATGATCAGTGTCCAGCAGAGCATCAAAAGCTTGCATTCTTAGTTCGGTCCTAGCTAATCTTCTCCCCAATGACACAATTCAGAGAGAGACCATTTCTAGGTGGCATACTTTCACAAAGAGCCAGGATGCAATTCAGCTCTCAACAGAGAACTGTGATTAGCTGTTTGCACAGGAGGAGGCAAGACAAAATGAGACCTGGAAATGCGTTACCGGGGAAGGCACAGTCAGAAGAGAATAGATTGGTGCTCACTCTTCTTCCTGGCAGTGGGACTCCTGTGTGGATTTTTAATCAGGTCTATTTTTCTTATCCTTATTTCAGAAGGCTTCTTAAGAATCTTATTGTATTTATAAAATTTTGGTAATATTCTCCCTTAAAATACCGAGACAATTTACCCATAAACTGTGCTTTTTCATCAGAGAATACTAGCATCATGTACATGTTAGCAACAGACGTTTCATGCAGAGACCAGATATATTTTTCTTTTGCTATTATTGGTTTCTCATTATAATGGGAAAAAAGCAAGGCCTGTTTTATCTCTTTCACCTCTTTTTCTATCTTCAACATCTTTAATTATTTTAAATACTCTGTTTTTAATTCATAAGGAGGGGGGTGAAATCCACCTTAGTGTACTACCAGGATCAGGAGTTTAACACTTTATTTAACCAATAGCCAATTTTCTTATCTTGACTCTCTACCACTTATAATCTTTTCTTCTTCTTCTTTTTTTTTTTTTTTTTTTTTAAAAGAGATAGGGGTTTCACTCTGTCACCCAGGCTGGAGCACAGTGGAACAATCATAGTTCACTGCAGCCTTCAACTCCTGTACTCAAGTGATCCTCCTGCCTCAGCTTCCTGAGTAGCTGGGATTATAGGCATGTGCCACCATATCCGGCCAATATTTTAAAATTTTTAAGAGTTGTCAATTTCTACAACTAAGAAGTTGGATTGAAATTGCATTAAATATACCAATTAATTTGCCATCTTAACATTATGCGGTCTCTCAATCCATGAACATCTTCTCATTTATTTAGATCTGCTTTAATTCTGCTTTAATTCCTTCCTTCTTCTTTTCCTGTCCTGTCCTGTCCTGTCTCCTAGGCTGGAGTGTAGTGGCGCAATCTCAGTTCACTGCAACCTCCACCTCCTGGGTTCAAGTGATACTACTGCCTCAGCCTCCTGAGTAGCTGAGATTACAGGTGCCAGCCACCACACCCAGGTAATTTTTATATTTTTAGCAGAGATGGGGTTCCACCATGTTGGTCAGGCTGGTCTTGAACTCCTGACCTCAAGTGATCTGCTGGCCATGGTCTCCCAAAGTACTGGGATTACAGGCATGAGCCACTGTGCCTGGCCTGCTTCAATTTATTTCAATGGTGTTTTTCAGTTTTCAGAGAATATGTTTTGTACTTTTTTTGAAAGTTTATTCTTACCTGTTTTATTCTTGGTGCTACTTTAAATAGTTTATTTTTAGTTTTGTATTTGGCTTGTTCTTTGCTATTGTACAGAGATACAATTGATTTTGAATATTGGCCATGTAACCTGAAACCCTGTTGAACTTGTTTATTCTAACAGGTTTTTTTTTTTCAGATACATTAGGACTTTCTATATACAAGATTATATCATTTGCATATAGAGATAGTTTTACTTCTTCCTTTGTAATCTGGATGCTTTTATTTCGTTTTGTGACCAATTTCCCTGGCTGAATCCTCCAGTAAACATTGTAGTATCTGGAGTGAACATCTCTGTATTATTCCTGATACTGAGAGGAGAAAATATAGTCTTTCATCATCAAGCATGAGTCAGCTGTGAGTTTTTCATAGATGCCTTTTATCAGGTTGAGGAAATTTCCTTCTATTACTAGTTTCTTGTGCATAGCATTAAAATCTTAATAGAAAACGAATGACAAATCAGTGTGTTTGTTTAAACCTTACTCCCTATAGTGTATATTAATGGCTAAAGAATAATCCTAAACCCTTACATTTACTGCCGCAAAAGATTGCCTCTCACCAAAACTCTGCAAGGCTATTAGAGAAAGACTAAGTCTAGCGAATCCAAGAAAAAGGGTGAGGAATTGCAAAGTCTGTGTAAGGAGACAGCATGAGCTAGGAGAGCCTAAGGACTGCTAGTCTAGGGTAGAAGGAGGAGGGCAAATCAGAACGGAGCCGGGGGGATCAAATGCTGGGAGGGTATGGTGACAAGGCCAAACCCCAGTTCCCAATACATGCAGAGGGAGGGTGAATTCATGCTCTTCTTAGAGAATTGTCATCGTCTCCAACAAAACACTCATGTAGTAGTGGTTTCTCCTAATGAGTAATTCTGAGTGAGGGATAAGCTTTGTAGGATATACTGGGTAAACTTTCACTGTGCAGGGGTGGCTGAACTTGTTTTTTAACTTTTTACTCCGACTTTTTCCCTGTCTTTTTTTGTGTTTTGTTTTTTAATTTTAATTGACAAATAATTATACATATTCATATGGCACATAATGATGTTCTAATACATAGGTACAGTGATCATGGTAATCAGCACCTCCATCATCTCAAACATTCATCATTTCTTTGTGTTGAGAATATTCAGTATCCTACTTCTAGCTATTTGAGGCGAGATAATATACTGTTGTTAACTGTAGTCATCCTACAGTGCTATAGAACACCAAAACTAATTCCTTCCATCCAGCTGTGTTTTCGTATACTTTTATGAATTTTTCCCTGTCCTCCCTTCCTCCTACCCTTCCTAGCCGCCGGTATCTTCTGTTCCACTTTTTACTTCTATGAGATCAACTTTTTTAGCTTCCATATGTAAGTGAGAACATGCAGTGTTTAACTTTCTGTCCTTGGCTTATTCTACTTAATGTAATGGCCTCCAGTTCCATCCAAGCTGCCACAAGTAATAAGATTCATCCTTTTTTATGGCTGAATAGTATTCCATTGTGTGTATATATACAGATTTTTAAAATCTGTTCATCTGTTATTGGACACCTAGGTTGATTCCATATCTTGGCTGTTGTGAATAGTGCTGTAATAAACATGGGTGACAGATGTCTCTTCAATACACTGATTTATTTTCCTTTGGATAAAGTTTTTTTAAAAATAGCTTGCTGATAAGTAAAAATTTGTTTTTAAAAAAAATTTGCAGTAAAGCTTTTCTTCTGTATCAGCTGCTTTGAAAGTTGAGCAACTGGTCAGGCATGGTGGCTCACACCTGTAATCTCAGCACTTTGGGAGGCCAAGGAAGGTAGGTCACTTGAGGTCAGGAGTTTGAGACCAGCCTGACCAACATAGTGAAACCCAGTCTCTACCAAAAATACAAAAATTAGCTGGACGTGGTGGCATATGCCTATAATCCCAGTTATTTGGGAGGCCAAGGCAGGAGAATTGCTTGAACCTGGGAGGTGGAGGTTGCAGTGAGCTGAGACCACACCACTGCACTGTAGTCTGGGTGACAGAGTGAGACTTCATCTCAAAAAAAAAAAAAATTGAGCAACTAGAACAGAAGTGAATGAGCAAGATAAATCATTGGATTAGCACAACCCATCACTGCTCCAGCTAGTTTAAAACAACAAAAAGAAAGCTTTGGGACAGCAGGGTCTGACGTGGCCAGGGTGAGCAAAGGAGAGGGTATTAAATCTGAGTGAGGAGCAAGAAATTGTTCAAGAGAAAGCCCAGCATCAGTGCTGATAGGAATTAATGAAGCTACAAGTCAGCAGATGTGAGATGAGGTTGAAGCAGTACAGATAGCCTTCAGCACTAAATGTGGGGTGACAGAGCTTCCCAGTCAGCCTCAGCCCTTACCTCAGGGGTACACCTTTGGAGTTGCAGGCACAGCCGCTGAGCACCCACTGGTTGGAACCGAGAAGGCATGATTCCTCAGTGTGTCCTGTGTCTGTACAGCAGTCTAGGAGGCCCTGTAACAGGGAGCAGGAAATGTGGGTCTTTCTGGGTAAAAACTCATGGTAGAAAACGATGAGTAATGTCTAGCACACGAAACCTCAACAGCTAGAAACCTCTTCCCTAATAAGGAAGAACCCAGACTGAAAAGAAACAACAAGCTTAATGAGTTGTTTTGACAGGTAGCTCTACTGGCCCATTAAGACAATTACGGGCCTCAACTGAAGTGAGATAGTACCTGATTATAAACTTATAGAGCATTCACCAAAGGGTGGGTGTTAGGTTGTTTGTAGTTTCTTTTTAATGTTTGAGAATTATCTCCTTTTTGGGGATAATTGGGTTAGCTCACAAGGAGGCTGTTTTGAATGGGAAATGGCCTTACCTATTCCCTTACATAAATGAAAAATCTGTTAGAGGGATATTTTTAAAGCTAAGGATTCTTTCATTTTCTTGACAAATTATCTCCTGAGACTGGTAGGTAATTGTAAAATCACAATGACAGAGATGGGAGAAGGCTGCTACTCTTCTTGTTTGAATTGCTTTGCAGCTTCAGAAATAAAATGCTGCAATTCTGATGTCTTTCCATTGTAACAGGAAAGAGACAAGGTATTACAAAAATTGCTCATGTTCCCAAATTGGACTGAGAAATTATTGGTTGTCTTTCAGCAGATGTGAAAATATTCAGATCTAGAATTTTAATCTAACTTTCACAGACATAAATGCTCATTTTATTACTTTTAAATGATTTTGCTGCAAGACTTCATGCATGTTTGTGTAAATCTGATGTATGCGTGTACATGAAGGGGGTAGATTTTCTGTTTCTCACCCAGACTATGCTGATATGTAGAGCAAGTGGAAGTGGAAACATCGAAAGATGCCCCACCCAGTGATATGTGATTACATAGATTTTGTTTCTGTTTTTGAATGTGCCTCTGATGCTTTGAATGGTAAACTACCAGGATTTAGAGACTGTTAGGATGCTAGCTAGAAAGACTGCATCAGACACACTCAGGGCATTCTTAAGATTACCCTTTCCAGCCCTGCTCCCGCTCCCAACCATCCCACTCAAATCTATCTAGTCAGAATCTCAAAGAATCTGTCTTTAACAAGCATTCTTGGGTGAATCTGAAGTTTTAACTGAGACATTAATCACCACCTGTGGAGCTCTGGCCTGCAGACCCTGACTCAATTATTTATGAATGAATGTACTCTCACACCATCAGAGTGATTCAAGTGGGCTAGGGATGGTCATTGGCTGCTTTCAGAGGGTGAAATGCAACCAATCAACCAAGACCCCCTGTCCATCCACACATTTATTCAGCCAAGATTTTACAACAGAGGTTCTAAGTCAACACACTTGTGGACTAATGATAATAGCTTTAGGTTCTGGGCCCAGAGTAAACACTATTAATGCGTAATTCCCCTTTGATCTCCCCCTCAGAGGACCATCCAGTGCAAAGTTTACATGAGTAAACAGAGTAGAGACAAAGGGATGTCTCTATTCTGTTTAAGTTCCCAGACTGAAACTGGGAAAGCCTCTTATCGTCTCTCTTTCCCTTGGATCTCCCCCTGAGAGGACCATCCAGCACAAAGTTTACATGAGTAAACAGAGTAGAGACAAAAGGATGTGGGGTAATCAGACTTAAACACGGAAAGCCTCTTATCATCTTTATCTCTTTCCCATGCTAAATGTAAATGAGGCAGCTGCATTCAGCCTGTCCCAATAAAACCTTTTGGCCTTCCAAAAGGTTTGAGATTACAATCTATAACTTTTCCTAATATTCTGCTAGCCATCACGAGTGAATCTCAACATTTAACCAGTTTGGAGCTACTAAACTTTTCCAGTTTCTCTGTTATAGAAGAAGAAATGAGACTCAGCATGGTACAACCCTAGACTGTCAGAAAATGGTGCAGAGGTTTTCAGTGATGTGCTAAGGTCATGCAGCTCTTCAGCAACAGCCCTATTCTGTGGTCCTGATTAGGAGTTTTGCCTCATACCATGGCCTAGAGAAGGCTGAGGTCTCTATTGCAGCTGCATCACACTGCAGCTTCTCTTTCTACCCTCTCCTGCTCTCTTCACTTCCCAGCCACCTCCTGCACACAAACCTCTTCCTCAGAATAGTTTTTTTTTGTTTGTTTTGGAAACTAAGCCTGACACAGAGTTCTGCTGGCAGATGCACACATCTCTGCCCTGCTCAAGCAGCTGTCAGTGTTTTTCTCCAGCATGCCACTGGAAATGTTAATCCCACTTTTTCTTAAGTTTTGCAATAAAACTTGGGAGGGAGAAAAGAAGAGGAGATGGTGAAGCAACATGGAGGGCAAACTGGTTTTTACAGTTCCAGTGCTAAGTGCCTCCCTTATCCAGTTTTACTACACTTCTCTACCTTATCTGAAAGCGACTAAGAGTAATGGCAAAATGGGTTACACAGGAATTCCTATGTATTTGTGAAGGTTGTCAGAATCAAAACCGAGCCACTTGTGTTAAAAATAGCCTGACAAATAGAAGCAGGGAAGGCCATGAAGGAAAGGGTCTGATAAAAAGATAACTATAACAAAAGATGGCAAAAACTGCAAGCTGGCACAAAGGCTATTGGAACCTTACACACACATGCAAAAATACTTCTGCAAGGACAACTGCCTATCCAACCTCAGATTGGTGCTGCTCTTGTTATTGTTCCTTGTAACCAAGGATAATTATCTCAAAAACAATTATGTAATCCTCCTTTTCCCTTTAAGAACCTTTGCCTCCCTGAATGCACACGTAGTTTATACTATGACATGTGTCTTCTCATCGTAATGCCTGTTCCTACAGAAGCATCATCTTCTCTTAGAGAATCTCTCTTCGTTGTTATTTAGACATATTGTATTTAGATTATAATCTGCATCAACATTACACATTCTCAACAGAGCATTTTTATTTCTGAAATTTAGTTCATGTTCAGAAATTCTGGAAAAATGGTTGTGAATTGTTAGTGCAAAAATGTAATTCTTCCGCAGATATTTGATATATATTTGGAGAATGATTTCATCAAGTTATTTTAATAAGTGAAGTTCCTAGAAAAAAATTCTACAAATATTGGAACTTTTCTTAGGCACCATTAGGACAAAAGGTTAGATTACTACATTATTATAGGAAAAACTTCAGTCTATTAGCCTGTTAGAAAAAAATATCTGTTAGAAAATGTATCTGAGGTAAATTTTTTAACCCTAAAATCTTCTTTCCTTAAGAACAATTGCATTTTGCATTTATGCAACTGCATAAAAACAACTTTAAGGAAAGAAAATTTTACAGGTATTCATCTATCATCTAGCTGCTTTAGATGTGATGGCTCATTGACCTTGAAGGGTCATATATGCTTTATAAATATAATATTTATGTGTACTTACATTGCATTAGAATTTTCAATTTTCCCTTATGATTTCTTTTAAACAAATCTGACTTTTACCAAATAGTCTCAGTAGAGGATACTAAAAATAAGAATGTATCTTCTATCTTATTAAGTTATTTAAATACTTTATTGAAGTTTTAGACTTTCTTTTTCAGTGCAATGTTTAGACTTTCTTTTTCAGTGCAAAATTGCCTATATTTCAAAATTGCAATTTAAAATAAAAGGTCGATTATTTCAGTGAATCTGAATTGATGCTGTCATTAATTAAAATAACATTTATTAAAATTCAGGTAAAATGAGGAAAATATATTGAAGTAATCTTTTCATAGGAAAGTCTGAAACATTTTAAGATAAATGCTCATTGTACTTGACCTAAAATGACACTATTCATAACAAAGATTTGTTTCTATTTATGATTTTAATTCTGTTCAAGGCAAAATCTATTTATGAGCTCCTATCATACAGACTTTGTAAGTCTGGATACTTTAGGAAAAATTAATGTCCCTTCAAGAGGTTAACTGAATGCTTGGGATACACCAGCTTACATCTTTTACCTTACAAGATAAATATGATTTGGTTCCTTCTAGCAAGAAACTCATGATTCAGTGGAACCGATAGATGTAAAACAAATAAATACATTATTTCACAAACACGACAATGTCAGCAACTTCATTATAGCTACTTACTATGGAACTTAATGTTAATAAGCACCAAGCATTTTTGGTTAACCTTAGTTAAAATCATAGCTAACCCCATAGCCCCAGGTTTCATTTTAGTTAGTAACCAACTGTGAATGACAAAGCTGTTGACATGAGTTGTTCTGAAACTTTAAAACTTGGTGTACCTTGTTTTAAGGTAAAATTCACATAACAAAATATTAATTATTTTTCAAGCAAATTGTTCAGTAGCATTTTGTACATTCACAATGTTGTACAAACACTGACTCTAATTCCAAAACATTGTCATCACCCTCTAAAAACCTTGTACCCAGGAAGCAGTTTCTCCTTATTCCTCTTCTCCCCAGTTCCTGGAAACCACCAAACATGTGTACTCTGTCTCTATGAATTTACTTATCATAGATATTTCATATAAACAAAGTCATACAGTGTGTGATCATTTTTGTCTGGTTTCTTTCACTTAACATGTTTTTGAGATTCCTCGGCACTATAACATGAAATATTCCATTGTGTGGATATGCGACAATTTGTTTATCCATTCATGGCTTGATGAACATTTCAGCTGTTTCAGCCATTTAGCTATTGTGAACAGCACTGCACTATTTTACAATTCCACCAATGTATGAGAGTTCTAATTTCTCCATATCCTCACCAGCACTTGTTATTTTCCTTTTTTGTTCAACTTTTTAAAAAATTACAGCCATCCTAGTGAGTGTGAAGTGCTGTCACTGTTGCTCTGATTACCTTTCCCTAATGACCAATGAGTTCGAGCATCTTTTCTTGTGCTTCTTGGCCATTCGTGCGTCTCTTTTGAAGAAGTGTCTAAGTCCTTTGCCTATTTTTAATCAGGTTGTTTGTCTTTTTGCTGTTGAGTTGTAAAATTTCTTTATGTATTCTGGATCCTAGACCCTTATTGGTTATATGATTTGCAAATATCTTTCATTCTAGAGAAACTTTCTTCTTTTGCGTTGCAAAGGAGATAAATGTCCTTAATTATCTCTTCCAGGAACGCTTCTCTGACTCTCCGCAGTGCTCTCTGTCTGGTTTGTTTCATGTGTACTTTTATACTTCTCATATTTATCTGGTGGCTTGGTGGAGAGGAAAAAAGTTTAAAATTCTGCTTAATTATATATGCCAATCTCCATCATCTCACATGACTGCCCACATAATATTTTCCCTCAGAATAATGAGTGGAAGAGCAGAGCTATTTTTACATTTATAAATTGTGATTTTTCTTTAATGTTCCATAGGAAAGTATCTAATTTGTTCTCTTTGAACTTCAGGAATGGTGAATAACTATTCAGCTAGCTAGCCTAGCCACAGCTCCAATATACCAGTCTGGGTGATTTAGTTAGCATTCTATCAATCCTATTATACTAGGATAGAATTTTATTTAGAGGAAGTAAGAAATGTCCATTTCTGTAGGGCCAAATCAAGTATGTGGTACTTGTTGATCATTGTTTTAATCTGCACTAAATGTTGTTGACTTTCCTTTTATTTGGTATGTCATGTTTATTGTTTTCGTTAAAAATGCACAAGTGGGGGCAGGGCCAAGAAGGCTCACTAGGAACAAAGGCAATCAGAGGCTACCATTGAAAAGAACCGTAATTGGCATGTGAATCCTTCACTGGCAACCCAGATATTCACGTCCTTTCATCAGAACTGACTAGGCAGCTAACATGATCCACGGAGAGGAAGGAAGAGCAGCGTGGTGCTGTGGTCCACCTAAGAGCCACATGGGGCCAGGGAGTCCCCACTTCCCAGCCAAGGGAGTCAGTGAGTGAGCATGCTACCCCGCTGGGGAAACCATGCTTTATCCATGGCACTGTGCAACCAGCGGATCAAAGATGCCACTTGTGAACCCACACCACTGGGACCCAGGGTTCCAACGCCAACCCTGGAGCCTCACAGATTCTCAGTATCCTCTCGGCTAGAAACTGCCTATGCCTGCTGAGCTCCCAGAAGGAGGGGCAAGCAACACCACCGCTGTGGCTGCCTAAGCGGTTTGAGCTCCTTGGAAGAGAGGCAGCAGCCAAGACTGGGACTGATAGCCACCTAACACATTAAGCTCCCAGGGTAGGGGAAGGGCTGTAGCCATCTCTATAGCTCCAGGCTGCCCTTTTCCCCTGCTGGAGCCAGGGAGGCTGGACGGCTGGGTCTCCAAGAGGTGTCCCCACAGCCCAACACACCAGCTGTGGCAGACTGTGGCCAGAGCCCTTCTTCAGGCCTGACCCTGCCACAACCGTCCTCACTGACTGTGTGGGGCTTCTGTGCAGGAACTCCAGCCACTCCAGCCAGAGGCTCAGGGAGAGAACCTGGATCTCCCTGGGCCTGAGCACTAACGGGGAGAGGTGGCTGCAGTCTCTGCAGACCAGCAGACTTAGCCTTTCCTCCTGGTAGTTCTGAGGAACCTGGGCAGTCCAAATGAGTGCGTTTCCCCATAGCAAAGCACACCCCTCCACCAATGGAAAGTCAAAGTGCTTTGTTAAACGGGTCATATTCTCTGTGCCACCCAACTGGGTGAGACCCTGTCTGTTGTCAGACACCCTATACAGAAGCATTCCTATGGGCATCCGATTGGTGCCCCTCGAGGTCAGAGATCCCAGAAGAAGGAGCAGGGCACTCATCTTTGCTATTCTCCAGCCTCCTTGAGTGACATCTCCATGTGCAGGAGCAAATCAGGTGAAAAGGGCCTGAAGTGAAACCCTAACAAACCACAGCAGCCCTACAGAAGAGGGACCTGACCGTCAAAAGAAAAACAAACAAACGGAAAGCAACAACGGCATCAACGACAAAAAAAGTCCCCACAAAAACCCCATCCAAGGGTCAGCAGCTTCAAAGATCGAAACGAGACAAACTTACTAAGATGAGAACGAAACAAAGAAACACTGAAAACCCAAAAGGCCAGAGTGCCTCTTCTCCTCCAAATAATTGCAGTGCCTCTCCATCAAGGGTGTAGAACTGGAAGAGAGGATGAGATGGATGAACTGACAGAAGTAGGCTTCAGAAGGTGGTTAACAAAAAACTCCACTGAGCCAAAGGAACATGTTCTGACCTAATGCAAAGAAGCTAAGAACCTTGATAAAAGGTTAGAGGAACTGCTAACTGGAAAACCAGTTTAGGGAGGAACATAAATGACCTGATGGAGCTGAAAAACACAGCACAAGAACTTTATGAAGCATACCAAAATATCAATAGCCAAATTAATCAAGTGGAAGAAAGGATATCAGAGTTTGAAGACCACCTTGCTGAAATAAGGCATGCAGACAAGATTAGAGAAAAAGGAATGAAAAGGAACAAACAAAGCTTCCAAGAAATATGGGACTTCATAAAAAGACCGAACCTGTGATTGACTGGAGTACCTGAAGGAGACAGGGAGAAAGGAACCAAGCTGGAAAACACACTTCAGGATATTGTCCAGGAGAACTTCCCCAATCTAGTAAGACAGGCCAACATGCAAATCCAGGAAATACAGAGAACACTACTAAGATACTCCATGACAAGATCAACCCCAAGACACATAATCATCGTATTCTCCAAGGTCAAAATGAAGGAAAATATGTTAAGGGCAGTCAGAGGGAAAGGCCAGGTCACCTACAAAAGGAAGCCCATCAGACTAGCAGTGGACCTCTCAGCAGAAACTCTACAAGCCAGAAGAGATTGGGGACCAATAAAGAAAAGAATTTTCAACCTAGAATTTCATATCCAGCCAAACTAAGCTTCATAAGCAAAGGAGAAATAAAATCCTTTACGAACAAGCAATTGCTCAGAGATT